>JANAVB010041142.1:37500-57194 GCA_029216955.1 Iris pallida
TTGTGTGACATAAGAATAAAGGAAAGGTATGTTACATACCTGTTTTAGGTGCATTGTTCAGTCACAAACACCAAAAAAATCAGTAGTATATCCGATGGAGTTTGACAGCCTCTAAAGAAGAAAATAAAGGAAAAACATATAAAAATATGTAAGGGACTAAAGGGAAGTGATGTATGCATAAAAGGGATGTAGGTTAGAAGGGTTTTACTTACAAAGTTGGTGTTGTTCAAACTGTATACGTGCATAGAATTTTAGCAACAAGTGTGCAATTTTTAGTTAGATTTGAAGAGGTTTTGGGCTGAGAAACTGATGAAAAAGAAGAGGAAAGAGAGTCTAGGCAGTAGTTGTCAGGCCCCGATTCGACAAACCATTCATCCCCGTATTGATTATGTCGAATCGATCATCCTTGCTTGGGCGTGATGCCGTATGAGTCTGGAGTTGCACTCGTACAAGGCAAGAACACTACATTTGATACATCTTTTGAAACACCAAGTTGAAACTTCACAAATCACAGAGACTTGAATACACTGTTTAGGGAGATAGAAATATGCTTTTATTGATAGCTTGCAATAAAGTACAATTCATATTACAATAGATATGTCATTGTGGCTACATTGATTGAAACAAAAATACTCGACAAGCTGCCTGAACTAATACTTATCGCTCCATACATTCATACCCTTTTATACATTGAAAGCCTTCGATGAATTGGCTTCGAAATACTTCAAAATAGGCAGAGCTTCAAAATGTCTCTCTGAACTTCAGCTTTTGCTTAACATCGTGCACCCCTAGAGTTCTCATCACCTGTGGGGTTGGAGGATTAGTACACTTGGGAATGCACTAGTGAGTAGGACGAACCCACTCGTCTAAACCGACTATGATTATTAAGGTAGACATGCATTGGAGTTTTTTTTTCTATTTAGAACTAAATGAATTCATTTCATATTGATAGCCTTCCTTGAAAACACAGTTAAAAGCATACAGTAAAACATAGCAGTTTATCTCAATTTTTACCACGGTCGTGCTCACCCCTGGTGCATTTCGTCATGAGCTGTTTTACGCGCACGTTGTGGCGCCTGACATTAAACTGTCTTGTTGCGCTCCTATATGCATTTTGGTGCCTCGATCGTTCGCCCCTGTGCCCCCCGGAGGTCGCGTGCCATCCTGTTTTTCGGCCCAGTATTCTACTGGCGCCTTCTCCTCTCTGGGCCACCAAGCGCCTATTCCCTTTGACGGCGGCCATCCTTTTGGCGTGCCACATCCCTCTGCAGGCAGCCATTTTTGGGTGCCAGCCCCCCGTGGCGCTCACCCAGCCATGGCGCCTGCTTTCCTGACCGGCCTCTTTTTGACATTCAGGTGCCGGCTGCTGCCATGCTCGTTCAGGCCACGCTCGCCCCTGCACGTGCCTCCCCTTCTCTTCCCACCATGCCCGGTCGTGGTGCCATCTCTTCCCTGGGCTACCAGGCGCCACTTTCCTCTGCTGGTGGCCCTTTTTGAGCGCCAACCACACATGACGCCTACCCAGCATCGGGCGCCTCCTTCCCAGACCGACCTCTCTTTGGCATGCAGGTGCCGACTACTGCCATACAAGTCCAGGCCACACCCGTCCCGGCAGGCGCCTCCCCTTCTCTTGTATGTGGAGCCCAGTCGTCTAAGCAGGTGAGTGGCGTACGTAGGGCTGCGTCGACCCTTGACGTACGAGCGTCTTCAGCTGTCGGGTCCCGTACTTACGCGCTGGCGCTCTTCCCCCGGCAGGTCGCATCGTCTTGCCTAAACTTGCCAGCAGATCTCCTAGCGGTGGCCAACTCTCTCTCGGTGCCTTAACCCCCGCAGTGGGTAGATTCCTTCCCAACTCACCTCCCCCCTCCCCATTGCTAATCGCGCCTAAGGGGATCGTCTCCCCCTGCCCCGTCCTCCACTCCAGGGCCGACTTATGCAGAAAAGCTCAGACCGGACAGAGCGGCCAAATAGGCCCTGCTATTTTATGATATAGCCCTCCCAGAAGTTGAGTATTCGCAGGAATCGTCCGTGATCAAGGTCCTCTTTTTGGACTTTGAATTGACATCGCTGACAGCATCCTTTTCGCATACCTTCGCCTTAAATTCTCCACCGGATGCCCAAAACATCAGAGTGTCGAGGAAGTTATCGCTAGTTGGGGTCTCTCCGCGGCCAACAGGGTGGCACCTCTGGATCCCAAACATATCCTATTACACTTATCATCTGAGTCTGATCACAGGAACGTGTGGTCAAGAGGCACCGACAGGGTTAATTCCCACCTGATGAAAATTGTCAGATGGACACCGAATTTTAACACCAAAGAAGACAGCAACGGTGTCGGCCTGGGTGACCCTTCCCAATCTTCCTCTCATTTGCTTTGCCCCAGCAGCTCTAAAATGCAACGCCAACTCCTTCGGGACGTATGTGGCAGCAGCGGAAGAAACTAGTAAACTTTCAAAAGCGAACTACGCTAAAATTTGTATGGAGCTTGACCTTTCCAACGATCCCCCCAATCACATTCTTATCGAGCTTGGCAACAGGACGCATATCCAGCAAATCGTCTACGACAACAATATCACCTTCTGCAAACACTGACATATGTACTGTCACTCCATCGAGTATTATTTCCGATTGCACCCTGAACTAGAAAAGAAAGAAGCTCGTAAAGGTGCCCCAGTTAAAGCGAACAGGAAACAGCAATCTCACCAACATTTATCTCTGCTTCCGTTACCGAACTCTCACATCAGATTTGCAGCCAGCGAGAGGAATTCTAGCAATAAAGCACATGCCTCCCCGGGAAAAGCCATTATACCCTACTCTTCCCCACCTCTAAACCTTACCAACAAGTTTGACATCCTGGCATCGGAAGCCTCAGATTCCTCTAAGGAGTTTTTAATCCCCGAAGACCCCGTCGAGCACCTTTGTCAGGATGAAGGGATAGAGTCCACCAGAGATCTCACCATGAGCTCTTCTGAGTCGTCGACATCAGAGCCCCAACTCGACTCCTCCAAGATCACCGTCGACCCTGACAACATAGTCATATGCGCAGAATCCTTTACCGTCATCGGTCCAGAGTAGGTACACAGATGTCAGCAAGCCATCGAAGCATGTTACTTCAACCCGAACTCACACTTGGATGACTTGTCCGATATTGTAGGAGAAGCCAACATGCACGTGGCAGAGGAGGTTAAACCCGTCAGAACGACTACCCCGCATTCTGAAGTGACAAACACCACCAAGAAATCAAAAACAGTAGAGTCCACAGCCATGACTACTAGGTCTGCCACAAAGCTCTCCAAACCTCCCCTCCCTAGCAACCTCAATGCTTAACATCCTCACTTGGAATGTTCAAGGCCTGGCCAACAAACCGACTTTGAGGAGATTAATCAGCCTTAAGAAAATTCACAATATCGATATCTTAGTTATTTTAGAACCTAAAATCCTCCAAAGAAACTGGAATCTACACAGATGTAATTAGGCTACTCCTCTGCCATTACAGGGTGTCATGATATATGGATCTTATGCTCATCAGATGTGAAGATTGGAGTCATCCACGACTCCAGGCAAGCCCTCACGTATTGGGTAGAGCACCCCATGCTTCCGACGCGCTTCTTTTTGTCCGCGGTCCATGGTAGTTGCCACATATCTAAACGCAAACAACATTGGACCGACCTTCTGGACATCCACCTTAACTACATCAACCTCCCTTGGCTATGTATAGGGGACTTCAATGCTATTACCTGTATAAAGGAGAAGACTAGTGGTCGTTCGCCCCCCTCCGGGCGGTTATGCAGGATTTCAAGAACTTCATAATCAGCGCCCACCTATCCCCCCTTCAGTTTACCAGCAACGCATTTACCTGGTGTAACATGTAAGAGGGCGCCCGTCAGCAATACTCTCGTCTGGATCGAGCCCTCATCAATGCTTACTTGTCTTATATAGGGCTCACTTCCAACCTCACGCACCTCAACGCTAATGAATCTGATCACACCCCCTTCTCATGGAAATCAAATACAACTCGAGCCAGATCAAGAAAAGTTTCCAATTTCTCGACTTCTGGAGCCACCACCCTCAATTCAAAAACATCGCCGTGGAAGCGTAGAGCCGGGATGACTCCCTTGACCCTCTCACCCGGGTTGCCAACAAGCTCAAGGCCACTAGGAAAGCATTAACTGCTTGGAGTAAGCAAGCGTATGGAGACATTTTCCAGGCCGTTCGTATTGCTGAAGATGATGTAACCCGTACAGAAGGTCTCTACGCGACCGACAGATCGCCAGCGGCAAGGACCTTCCAGAACCTCACCAAAGCGCTTCTCAAATTTTGCCTGAAAGTAGATACTGAATTCTGGAAGCAGAAAGTCAGGCTAAAATGGGACAGTGAGGGTGATAAAAACACTAGCTATTTTCACTCCTCTGTCAAGGGGCACAGACAGAAGCTTAACCTCCACCAGATTGCAGACAAAACCCGGGGAATCATCAAAGACCAACGGGTTATCTAATTGGATGTTGCTAACTTCTACTATCGGCTGTTCACTAAAGATATTGTCAACATGGATGCTGATTTCCTTGCCGAGATCCCACACCTTATTAATGACATTGACAATAGGTTGCTGGAGCTCCTCTCTTTCGAACAAGAAGTGAAATACACGGTTTGGGCGCTTGATGAGCACAGCACGCCCGGACCTGATGGTTTTATGGGAGTGTTCTTTCGCTCATGCTGGGACATCATCAAGTCAGATATCAATGAGGCGATGATCGCCTTCTTCCAAGGAGCCAGATACCCCAGAGCTATTTTATGCGCTCACTTGATCTTTATCCCTAAACAGGACAATCCAGAGACCTTCAGAGATTTCTGCCCTATTAGCCTCTGCACCTTTACCAATAAAATTATCTCTATGGAGAACCACGAGTTGCTGATCGAGATCCTCCCCAAAATTATATTCGAGGAACATAGTAGCTTCGTTCGAGGCAGAAACATCCAGGACAACATCATGTTGGCACAGAAAATGATTACATGCATGAAATTACCAACCAGGGTGGTAACATTGCCATCAAATTGGATATGGAGAAGGCCTATGATAGGCTGGATTGGCAATTCATGATCTGGGTCTTCAGGGCCTTTGGTTTTTGAAAACCTGGACCAACATAGTATGGAGATCGATCAGCAACTCGTGGTTCTCCACGGTGATCAACGGACAAGTCGACGGTTTTTTCAAATCCAATTGAGGAGTTAGACAAGGGGACCCTTTATCTTCTACTATTTTCATCATAGCGGCGGAAGCCCTGAGCAGGAATCAGAACGAAATGGTTAGATCCCTGAACTTCTAGCATTTTCACACCACTAGTGGTTGTCCGATCATCACCCACCTGGCTTACGCCAATAATATCCTCATCTTCATCTCCGGGGATGTCGGGTCGGTAGAAGTGGTCCATAATACGCTTTAGAGATACGCAAGGTGCTCTGGCCAGCGTGTCAATTCCAATAAGAGTATGATCTACGCCCACCACAAAATCAACAGAGATCACGCCGCTACTCTCTCCAACATTACTTCCTTCTCTGTAGCTTATCCACCTTTCTACTACCTCGGATATCCCCTGGTGTACGGCAGATCTAACGCAAGCATTTTTGAAGGGTTGGAGGGCAAAATCAGGAAAAAAAACTCGAAGGGTGGCATAATGCCACTTTATCGCCCGGCAGAAAGATGATTCTGATCAATCATGTGTTGTTATCCATTCCCATATACACCCTAGCTGCATGCTCCCCCTAAGAAGGTTCTCACATCGATCGAAAGAATCTTTGCCAATTTTCTCTGGGGTCACAGTAACGGCAAAGACAAGCACTATTGGGCTATCTGGGATACCATGGCCAAACCCACCGACGAGGGAGGTCTAGGATTCTCTTGACCGTCGTACATCATAGATGCCTTCTTGATGAAGCTGTGGTAGAAGCTTCGAGTAAGCCAGAATCTATGGGCACGTTTCATGAAGGCCAGATACTTTAAGCACATACATCCGTCCACAGCCATTTCCAACAGCAAATCCTCCACGGCATGGCGTCGCATCCTTCATGGTCGTACCCTTGCTGAACCCGTGATTCGCCTCCAGCTGGGATCAGGCAAATCCTCGTTTTTCCTCGAACGGTAGGCCGGGGACGATCTGCTTGCACGTCTCCCGGCTGCCTCGGCCAATAGCAAGATTAGAAACATGTGGGATACTACAGGTGGTGACTGGAACTGGAATAGGGTTTGTGAATGGGTTGGAGCTGAGGCCGAAATCAGTATCCTTGGCACCGGATTGAAGATCAGCTCGGATTCGGACGTGCTGTAGTGGCGGACGGAGCTAACGGAGCCTTTTCGGTGGCATCCGCCAGAAGAATGGTTCGCGGTATTGGGGCTCCTTCCTCCATTATTGGTCCCTTCAGGTAGACTTGTATCTACAAAAAAATAGTCCTTCCTAGTATTGAGAGCTCTCCGCAAGAAACTCCCCATCGACGATATTATCAACACCATCGGAGTCAACTTAGCGTCCACGTGTCTTTGTTGCTCGGAGAGACAGACAGAAACGGTTGACCACATTTTCTGCCATGGGGTCTTACCTATCAAAGTTTGCACTGTCATCTCCCAACGCTGCAGGCAGGCATATGTGGGGGGAGCTTCAATGATCTTCTAGCCAACTGGGCTAACGCCTCTCATGGCAACCAGATTGTTGCAGCCGCCACCACGTGGGTCAAATACAAAAATTGCAACAAAGCGAGATACAAAGGCTACCAATATACAACCGACCAGCTCGGCTGGGAGGCTCTCCGCCAAATCCGTAAAATCAGCAGCCAATGCACTCACGGCCAGCAGAACTTTTGGAAGTCTTTGCTTTCCTAATCATTTTCTCAGGAGCACACCCCCATCTTTCTTGTATTTTTATTTTGGCATCATTTTACGCTTACTTGTAAAGACTTCGGCATTTTGCACCTTTTATGAATAAAGTGGGGGGTTATATATATATATATATATATATATATATATATTGCAACATGCAGGAAGGGGACCGGCGTCAATACTCCCGACTAGACAGAGCCCTCACGAATGCCCACTGGCACGGTATGGGGATTAATACCAAATTGTCCCACCTCAACTCCTCGGAATCTGACCACGCCCCTTTCCTGGTTGAAATTAAAAACAATTCCAATCCATCCAAAAAGAACTTCCAATTCCTCGACCTCTGGATCGACCATCCCCAATTTTTGGGCATCATAGTGGAAGCTTGGAACCGGGACGACTCTCCCAACCCCCTAACTCGGGTGAGCAACAAGCTCAAAGCAACGAGGAAAGTTCTATCTAATTGGAGGAAATGCGCCTACGGGGACATTTTTCAAGCTGTTCGGATTGCTGAGGATGATGTCACCCGTGCCGAAGCCTTATACGCTTCGGACCTGTTGACACAAAGTCACAGTCAACCAAATATTGACTACATTGACTAAATAATATCTGTATAAATTTAATACGACACACGACGTCTGCATTCAGTTCAGGACAGACAACAGCTCAGTTTCCGACTCTCAGTGTATTTTTGAGTCTGTACTTTTATATTTTATTGAGTCTAGAAGTATGTACTCTGAGTTATGCTGAGCTCTTGGAACTTAGTCTATAAGCCTACCCAAAATCCCAAGCTCCACCAAAACAAAAATTGCCCACAAGTCCCACTTAGAACCACTCTGTGCTCTGGAGACAGAGTTCGGGCCGAACTCTGCCTCCACACAGAGTTCGGGCCGAACTTTGTCCCCTAGAAATCAGGAACCCTAATTTTAGGGTTAGCTGGTTGCTAGCTGTCCAACGGCCAAATTTTTGAATTTTCCTACCCGAATTCTGGCCGAATTCTGCCTCTAAAAACACTATAAATAGGGCATGAATTCTCTCTTTTTAACTCACTCAATCTTCTCTTCTCTTCTCTCCTACAAGCTCAATAAGCCATACCCTTCCTATCTACTAGCCACAAGCCTCCTAAGTCTCGAGTGCTCAGCATCTCTCAGTTAGGATTCTTGTGCAAGAGTGAAGAAGTCGCTTGGACAATTCCAAGCAATCGCCACTGCGATTCTCTGTAAGAAGTTGACGTGCTCTTCTGAAGTAAAGGCACGGGTTGTAAGCTACTATTTCACAAATAGTGGATTTAATCCTGAGCTAGAGTTCTCAGGCCTGGACTAGTCCTCCACGAGGGAAACCAGGTTAAAATCGCTGTGTTTGCGTATGCTCTTCTGCTCTTCATTTATTTTCCGCACTTTACTCTGATTATTTATTGTTGGTGAAAGAGTTATTTTTAATTGGCTATTTTTTCTATATAAACTCTATTCACCCCCCTCTAGAGTTGCCAAACTGTTCTTCAATTGGTATCAGAGCTCTGTTCTCTTTATAAGGACTAACATCCTAAGAGCTGATCCATGGCAACCACACAATCCTTGATCTCCAATCATGGTGAAGGTCAGTCCACTCATAGGCCTCCCCTATTTGATGGGACTAACTACACATATTGGAAAATAAGGATGAATTTTTATCTGAAGTCTCTAGACTTTGACCTGTGGACTGTCGTAACTGACGGTTACAAAAAGCCCGCCAGAATAGTCGTCGATGGTGACCTCATTGAGAAACCACACGACAAATATTCTGTCGAGGAGAAGAAACAGGCAAGTCTAGATGCTAGGGCTATTAATGCTTTATTCTGTGCTATAGACAGGAACGAGTTTAACAGGGTCTCTACATGCACCACTGCTCATGAAGTATGGAGACTTCTAGAAGTGACGCATGAAGGAACCACTCAAGTCAAGGAATCGAAGATAAGCCGTCTCATTCAAGAATATGAAGCCTTCAAGATGAAGCCAAATGTGATAATCACTCAAATGTTTACAAGATTCCTCGACATCATCAAACCGTTATCCTCGCTTGGTAAGCAGTATTCAAACCATGAGAAGATCCGCAAGCTACTCAGAGGGTTACCAAAGATTTGGAACCCTAAGGTGACAGCCATCATAGAAGGGAACGATCTCACAACTATGTCTATGGAGACCTTGATGGGCAAGCTCATGACTCACGAGCTTGACCTCAAGGACTTCGAAGAGCCTGCTCCGAAGACCAGGAGATCGTACTCAAAGTTCATCGACGAAAGGTTGATCACGATGAGACCGAAGACGACAACTCAGATGATGAAGACCAAGCTCTCATGGTTCGTAACTTTAAGAAATTTCTTCGCTTCAATCAAAGAAAGAAGGAGCCATAAGAAGACGATGAAGAAGAGCCAACCTGCTATGGCTACAAAAAGACTGGACACATCCGAAGAGACTGTTCATTCTTAAAGAAGAGCAACCGCTATGAGAAGCCCTACAAGAAGAACTCATCAAAAAGGTATGCCAACACAAGCATTTGGCATGAAAGCGAAGCAAGTGACTCCGAGGAAGAAAAGAACTCTCCTCAAGACAAAGCAAATGTGTGCTTAATGGCAACCTCTACCAAGGTATCAAACGAAACTTTAGATGACTTCTCTTTTGATGAACTTGGCGATGCCTTCACTGATTTACTTGATGATCACAAAAAGGTCATCGGTAAATACAAGCATGCCAAGGACAAAATCAAAAGTCTAGAAGATGAGATACAAAGAATTTCTTTACTTCTTGATAATATTAGAAACATATCACCCACTAATGACACTGATGAAGTATCCAAGCTTAAATTAAGCTTACATGATGCTGAAGCACGTATTGAGCAACAAACTCAAGAAATTACTACTCTCAACACGTTCCTTGCTGAAGAAAAGAGTAGACACAAGATTTCCATGACTAAGATTTATGGCTTAAATATTAAGATTGATGAACTGCAAGCTATGTCTAAAAGATTAGAAACCAAATTGGGTAAACAGGTTGTTCAACCTCAAACCCAATCACATGGGCACAACACCACTCATGCTAGTCAACCACGTCATTCTCATGCAGCACATAACCATGCATTTATATACACAAACTTTCACAAACCACGTGCACGTAAGAATACTTCTCATACTCATCATACTGCACAAAGACACAATCAATATCACTCTCATCATACTATGACGCATCAACATACCATGCCACGTAGACAAAATCATCATAGGCAAAATCATCATGTTATGCCACAACATTACACTATGCCATATAGACAATTTCAGCATGCCACTCCTCACAGTCAATATTATCATGCTATGCCACACAGACATCATCATCATGCCACTCACTCTATGCATAGTCATCATTACCATGCTAACTCTCCATATCATCCTCATCCTGTTGCTTATAGATATCATTCTCATGCTCCCAGTATAAATAAAAATGCTATATGTACTTACTGTGGAACACATGGACACATCTCACCACAGTGTAGAGTTAGAAGACTGGTAGACAAGAAAATATATGCTTGGTTTCCAAAAACTAACTTTTCAGGACCCTCAAGAAAATGGGTACCAAAGGTCACATCTACTCGTGATGTAGGTGGACCTTCCCTCCTCAACTGAGAGTAAGTGGATTCTCGATAGTGAATGCTCGTGACATATGACGGGAGACGCAAATCTTTTTACATCACTATCGATGAAAAGAGAAGGATACGTATCCTTCGGTAACAATCTCAAAGGGCACATAATAGGTAACGGTATCATTGGTCATCCTCCTTCTCCTATTATAAAGGATGTCTGCCTAGTGACCGAGTTAAAGCATAACCTGCTCAGCATTAGCTATCTTGCTGATCATGGATATGATATTAACTTTGGACAAAACCATTGCTATATCTACGATAGGTCAACAGGAGACATTGCTTTTGAAGGGAAAAGAGAGGACAATATCTATATTTTCTATCTCTCTATAAATACTAACCATGCAGGTAGATGTTTATATGCCCACAAAGACGAACGACTGCTTTGGCACCAGCGTCTTCGTCATGCCAACATGGATGCTATATCCAGGCTTTCTACCAAGAAGCTAGAAGAGGATTGCCTGACATCACATTCAAAAAGGACACGGTATGTGCCGAATGTGAACTAAACAAGGCAACTAAATTCTCATTTCATTCCATCAACTCTGTAAGTACTACTAGACCCTTGCAATTACTTCATATAGATTTATTTGGTCCTAGTAGAATAGCTAGCCTTGGTGGCAAACTTTATGTATTTGTTGTTGTTGATGATTTTTCGAGATTTACTTGGGTTTTCTTTCTCGCTAATAAGAGCGATGCTATTTCTGTTTTCAAAGTTTTTGTAAATAAAGTTCAAAACGAAAAAGGCTACATGATTACTCGAATCCGAAGTGATCATGGAGGCGAATTCGTAAATTCAGATTTTGAAAGTTTTTGTAATGCAAATGGTTTTAATCATGAATTTTCTTGTCCTAGAACTCCTCAACAAAATGGTGTTGTGGAGCAGAAGAATAGGACTCTTGGCAATATGGCTAGAGTCATGTTGAATAAATTTTCTCTTCCGAAATATTTTTGGGCAGAGGCTGTAAGTACAGCATGCCACATTTTGAATAGGGTGCTTATTCGTCCCATTACGAAGAAAACACCCTATGAGCTTTGGTTTGGGAGAACCCCCAATGTTTCGTATTTTAAAGTTTTTGGTTGTAGATGTTTTATCCTTAACACCAAAGACAACTTAGGCAAATTTGATGCCAAAGCTGACGATGGTATCTTTCTTGGTTATGCCGCCAAGAGTAAGGGATATAGAGTTTTCAACAAACGCTCACTTATTGTGGAGGAGTCAACTAATGTGACTTTTGATGAAGATAACAGTGCAGTAAGCGCTCTTGATGATGATGTTGAGCCATCAATTTCTACTCCAATGAATACTTCAACTGAAACTAATTCTCTGGAGGGTTTGCCTAAGAAATTCACTTTCAAACCTTCTCATCCAGAAAATTTAGTTATAGGAGAAGTTTCACGTGGAGTAACTAATAGATCATCACTAAGAGACTCCGTTGCTAGCACTGCCTTCATTTCACAAGTAGAGCCTAAAAACATTTCTGAAGCTTTTAATGATGAATTTTGGATTTCTGCTATGCAAGAAGAACTCAACCAATTTGAGAGGAGCCAAGTATGGGAACTAGTTCCTAGACCGGCTAATCACTCAATAATTGGTACCAAATGGGTGTTTAGAAACAAAGTAAATGAAGATGGTTCAGTCACTCGTAACAAAGCCCGTCTAGTAGCTCAAGGATACAATCAAGAGGAAGGTATCGACTACGATGAGACATATGCTCCTGTTGCTAGACTAGAATCCATTCGGATGCTTTGTGCTTTTGCCAATCATCAGAACTTTAAATTATTTCAAATGGATGTTAAAAGTGCTTTCTTGAATGGCTTTATTAAGGAGGAAGTTTATGTCAAACAACCCCCTGGCTTTGAAAATCACAAATTTCCCGACCACGTGTTCAAGCTGAAGAAAGCGCTTTATGGCCTTAAACAAGCCCCCAGAGCTTGGTATGAAAGGCTAAGCAGTTTCTTGCTTGACAAAGGTTTTTCAAAAGGGAAAATTGACACTACACTGTTTATCAAATCTTTCAAAGACACCATTCTATTAATTCAGATTTATGTTGATGATATTATTTTTGGGTCTACTGATGAAACTCTTTGTCAAGAATTTGCCAAGTGTATGCAGACGGAATTTGAGATGAGCTTGATGGGAGAGCTCAACTATTTCTTGGTCTGCAAGTAAAACAACTGGCTAATGGAACTTTCATCTGCCAATCAAAGTACACCAAGGACATGCTGAAGAAGTTCGATCTTGACAACATCAAACCAATCAGCACGCCAATGGCTACTTCAACCAAACTCGAACCAGATGAGAGTGGGAAACCTGTTGATCAACGTAAGTATCGAGGTATGATAGGCAGCTTACTTTATTTAACTGCTAGTCGTCCCGATATCATGTTCAGTGTTTGCCTATGTGCTAGATATCAAGCTAATCCTAAGGAATCACACATGACCGCGGTTAAGCGTATCTTTAGATACCTTAAGGGTACGGTTACAGTGGGCCTATGGTATCCCAAGTCAACATCATTTGATCTTATTGGTTACTCCGATGCTGACTTCGCTGGATGCAAGGTCGACCGTAAAGTACGAGCGGCACGTATCATTTATTAGAAAAAGCTTTAGTCTCCTGGTTTAGCAAGAAGCAGAACTCTGTTGCACTATCCACAACAGAAGCTGAATACATAGCAGCTGGGCGTTGTTGTGCACAAATTCTGTGGATGAAGCAAACCCTTGAAGACTATAAGTTATCTTTCATGCATATTCCTATATTCTGTGACAATACTAGTACAATCAATTTGACTAAGAACCCTGTCTGCCACTCACGCACTAAACACATTGAAATCAGACACCACTTTTTGCGTGATCATCAGCAAAATGGCACGATTAACTTAGAATTTATTGACACTGATCATCAGCTGGCAGATTTCTTTACTAAGCCACTATCCGAAGAGCGCTTCAATTTTCTTTGTCGTGAACTTGGAATTTTAGATGAAGCAGTTATAAATTGAAACTCACCTGCATAAATATCGAGTATATTGTGATTCTTTTACGAAGAATTTGGTATGGGTACAAGCCGAAAGGGTCCTTCTGACAACAAGGCGTAAAAGCCTAAGCGACACGGTGCACTAGTCCTCAGGACTACCGCTAGCTGGGATCCGGCCCCTGCAGCTAACCCATGGCAAATTTGGACTATTGAACCACAGTATATGTCCTTATTTATTATATGGCTCGTTTTCGATTTAATATTGCCTAATTGATATTTTCTAAAGTTCATTCTGTTTTCTGAGTACCTCTCTATCTATTTTTTTTAAATTCAACACTCTTTGTTGTCCTCAACTATCTTTTGTTTAACTCTTAAACATTTTCTTCATGTTCTTTGCCTGTTTTCAGTTCTGGACCATTGATCCAGAACTCGGGCCGAACTCTGCCCCTATCAGAGTTCGGGCCGAGTTCGGTTCTTAGGTTCCAGGGTCGGGATCTGGCTCTGCCGTTGGATCAATTCTAATCCAATGGTCAATATTTCACCCGACCAAAGACCAAGCCCTACTTTATTTCGGGATTCCCTCTCTTTCCTCCCATATTTCCTTCTTCTCCACCTCTTCCATCTTCTTCCTTCCAAACCCTAACCCTAGTTCTTGATATAGAGGGCTCTATTTCTTCTCAAAATCAAGGGAAAGGGGTTTTTCAACATTCTCTTCAACTGTTTGGTATTCTTTTCAGGTATATCTCTCTTTTTCTATCATTTCCAAGTTCTCCTCTTTTATTTCAAATGGCATCTCGCTTGTCCAACGAGGGAGAAGGACTCGACATGAGGGTGCTTCCTCTTCGGTTCCTCCTCCTCCAATTGAACAAGTAGTTGAACAACACTCCATTCATCCGTTGTTCAATCCGCCGCGTCCCGATGACCCTAACACTTACGACGACCGTTTATTTGTATCGCTAGAAGCCTCTAATGAATGGTTTAGCGATTTTAGAACTCGTCTGGTGTTTGGGGGCCATCCCATAAATTTCACTATATTTTCACAATATGAGTCATTATTCCGTGATCTTTGTTTGGATGAACTTGTTGCTTCAAATTCTGTCATCTACCATAGTGCAATTCAAATGTTTTACTGCAATTTGACTCACGATGCAACCCACATCTATTCTCGGGTTGCTGGTATTACCATTGCCTTTAATGATTCTGAGTTGGGAGATTTTCTTGCTCTCCCGGATCTTGATGTGTGGAACAAGCTTGTGGAGGCACGTCAACTTCAATTTGTTGGCGACACTTCCCTTGAAGGATTCAAGGAGGATTTATGTGCTCCTAACGTAAGTCCTCGCAAGCTAAAGGCCAAGCATCTCACCCCCTACTTTTATGAACTTCATCGCATCGTGTTCAATACTATCTTGCCCAAGGCTGGCTCACAGATGAAGTCACTTATCTTGAGATCTCCGCCTTATATTATCTCCACTATCGTATTCCATTCAACTTTCCACGGACTATGATGGATTGGATGATCCACTGTCGGAAGAAACCAAGAGCTTTGGTTTATCCTCTCTATCTTCCTTTAGTTTTTCGTGCTTTCATCATTCCTATCCATGATTGTCCGTTCCTGCCTGCACCTGCCTTTCTATCCAAAGCACGACGCCTTCAGCCTGTCGCTGCTTCTGAGTCATCTGAGTATTCTGCTGATGACGAGCCTGACGCCCCTCATTTTGGTCAGGATGCACCTCCTCCTCCTGCCACTCTTGAGTCTCTTCAGACTATGCTTCGCGATCGCTTTGCTGTTGAGGATGATCGCTGGACACAGCAGGATTACCGTACCACCTTGCAGATCAGTGCCCTTGGGAACTCTCTGCATGATATGCGGTATTCACTTGCTCGTCATCCTGATCTGCATGTGCCTATTGAGCGGGATCCAGATCGCGCGGGTCATCGTATAGACGATCCGTGGGTCATGAGGTATATGGATCCTGATGATGCTTTTGTGGACCCTCGTCGCTCATTCCCTGGTCCTTCAGATGTTCCAGGACCTTCTCGTGCTCCATGATGGAGATTGGCTTGATATGCTGCTGCACTGCTGATGGTCTTAGTTGCCTTTTGATTTTAGTTATTTCAGTTTGTTATGGATTTATGTACTGGATTTATGTCTTCAAACCCTGATGATGTGCTGGTTGGTGGATAACATTTTATGCTATTTTTCGTAGTTTTACTTTATGTCAGTGACTTGTTTTATTAGTATTATACTGTTTCTTCTCTGCTTGGTGTGGTTGGATTACTTTTCATTGTCTATACTGCTATTTCCATGCTTTTCCTTATATTGCTAACTGCCAAAAGGGGGAGAAATATGTATATTTCAAATGTATATCTGTCTGTGCTTGTGTTTGCTTTTGGGAAAATATTTTTATCAGGCCACAGGTTCTATGCATTATTTACGGGGGAGAGCTATTGATTCTAGCTCGGCATTGTTTATGGGGGAGCTGTGTTTTAACCAACTGTGTCCAGGTATGAATATTGAAATATACATTTATTATTTTGTCAATTATCAATATGAGGGAGATTGTTGACACAAAGTCACAGTCAACCAAATATTGACTACATTGACTAAATAATATCTGTATAAATTCAATACGACACACGACGTCTGCATTCAGTTCAGGACAGACAACAGCTCAGTTTCCGACTCTTAGTGTATTTTCGAGTCTGTACTTTTATATTTTATTGAGTCTAGAAGTATGTACTCTGAGTTATGCTGAGCTCTTGGAACTTAGTCTATAAGCCTACCCAAAATCCCAAGCTCCACCAAAACAAAAATTGCCCACAAGTCCCACTTAGAACCACTCTGTGCTCTGGAGACAGAGTTCGGGCCGAACTCTGCCTCCACACAGAGTTCGGGCCGAACTCTGTCCCCTAGAAATCAGGAACCCTAATTTTAGGGTTAGCTGGTTGCTAGCTGTCCAACGGCCAAATTTTTGAATTTTCCTACCCGAATTCTGGCCGAATTCTGTCTCTAAAAACACTATAAATAGGGCATGAATTCTCTCTTTTTAACTCACTCAATCTTCTCTTCTCTTCTCTCCTACAAGCTCAATAAGCCATACCCTTCCTATCTACTAGCCACAAGCCTCCTAAGTCTCGAGTGCTCAGCATCTCTCAGTTAGGATTCTTGTGCAAGAGTGAAGAAGTCGCTTGGACAATTCCAAGCAATCGCCACTGCGATTCTCTGTAAGAAGTTGACGTGCTCTTCTGAAGTAAAGGCACGGGTTGTAAGCTACTATTTCACAAATATTGGATTTAATCCTGAGCTAGAGTTCTCAGGCCTGGACTAGTCCTCCACGAGGGAAACCAGGTTAAAATCGCTGTGTTTGCGTATGCTCTTCTGCTCTTCATTTATTTTCCGTACTTTACTCTGATTATTTATTGTTGGTGAAAGAGTTATTTTTAATTGGCTATTTTTTCTATATAAACTCTATTCACCCCCCTCTAGAGTTGCCAAACTGTTCTTCAGGACCGATCTACAGCGGCCAGGTCAGCCCTGAACCTCACTAAAGCTATGCTCAAATTCAGGCTCAAAGTGGAGACCGACTTCTGAAAGCAGAAAGTGAGGTTGAAATGGGATAGCGAGGGGGATAAAAACTCTAAATATTTCCATGCCTGCGTCAACGGTCGCAGACACAAACTAGCGATTCATCACATCGTTGACGAGAATGGAAACACCATTACAGACTATAAGAAAATCCAAGCGACAGTAGCAGATTTCCTCTCCAAATTATTCTCCAAAGAGACGGTCCACAAAGACAGACCCTTTCTGGACCAAATCCCCACCCTCATTAATGACACCGAAAATGCCAAGTTGGAGAGCCTCATGACTGAACAGGAAGTAGAAGAAGCAGTGTGGGCCCTGAGCGAGCACAGTGCTCCCGGCCCGGACGACTTCTCGGGGGTCTTCTTTCGCACCTGCTGGGATATTATCAAACCGGACATCACCGATGCAGCTATAGCATCCCTAGAGGGAGCTACATACCCAAAGCTATCTCAAGCGCCAAGTTGATCCTTATTCCGAAGAAAGAAAATCCAGAATCCTTCCACGACTTTTATCCCATCAGTCTTTGCACTTTCACCAACAAAATAATCTCCAAGATCATCGCCACCAGAATGGCAGGCATCCTACCCAAAATCATATCCGAGGAACAAAGCGGCTTTGTCCAAGGGAGTAACATCCAAGACAATATTATGTTGGCATAAGAGTTAATCACCTACATGAAGTTCCCAGTAAGAGGGGGCAACATCGCCGTCAAAATTGACATGGAGAAAGCTTATGACAGACTGGATTGGCAATTTATGATCTGGGTCTTCAGGGCTTTCGGATTCTCAAAAAATTGGACCAACACAGTTTGGAGATCTATCAGTAACTCATGGTTCTCCACTGTTATCAACGGCCAATCCGATGAATTCTTCAAATCCAGTCATGGAGTTAGACAAGGCAACCCTCTATCTTCTACTGTCTTCATCATTGCAAGCAGATGCCCTGAGCAGAAACCTTAACAATATGGTCAGCACTCCGAACTTCCAGCACTTTTACACATCCAGCGGATGCCCTATCATCACACACCTAGCCTTTACCGACGATTTACTCATCTTCTCTTCCAGGGACGTTGGAGCAATGGAGGTGGTCCACAATGCCCTGCAGAGGTACTCCAGTTGCTCCGGGCAAAAGATCAATCATTCCAAGAGCGTCATCTACGCCCACCACAACATCAAAAGAGAGCAAGCCATCATTCTATCCAACTTAACATCCTTCTCTGTCACTCACCCTCCGTTCAATTACCTCTGCTATCCCATGGTGTACGGAAAATCCAACGCATGCATCTTTGAGAACCTAATCACAAGAATCAGGAAGAAACTTGAGGGGTGGCATAATGCCACTCTATCCACGGGTGGCAATATGATCCTTATCAAACATGTGCTCACTTCTATCCCCATCCATACTCTGGCAGCTTGCTCCCCGCCTATGAAGGTTCTATCTACGATCGAGCAAATCTTTTACAATTTTTTTTGGGGGCACAACAAAGGTCAAGACAAATACTACTGGGCTAGCTGGGAAGCCATGGCTCAGCCTATTGAGGAAGGAGGTCTGGGATTCACCAAACTCTCTCACATCGTTAAATCTTTTTCGATGAAACTGTGGTGGAAACTCTGCTCGAACAAGAACTTATGGACCAGGTTTATGAAGGCAGGGTACTTCAAACATATACACCCATTAGTGGCCATATCCAACAGCAGATCCTCAGCAGCGTGGCGTTGGATCCTTATCGGTCGTGACCTCGCAGAGCCAGCGATGAGACTACAATTGGGAGGCAGCGAGTCAGATCCATTCCTGGAGAGATAGGTTGGGGACAGCTTGATCCCGAGTCAGACAGCGACCCCCAGGAAAAGTACGATCAGAGACCTGTGGAACCCCGCTACTAACGAATGGAACTGGGATAAGATCCACGATTGGTCTGACATCGACCAGTGGACAGCATCCGCCAGAACGGGCTGATCCTCGGCTGCGATGCCGACGAGTTGAGATGGTCGCTAGAAGCTTCAACGGCTTTTTCGGTAAAATCGGCTAGAAAATCTATTCGTGGGAGTGGGCAGCCGCTTCCTGCCGTAGCTCACTATTGGACTCCTGCATCCCTAAGAAGTAGTGATTCCTCATGTGGAGACTCATCAGGAAGAAACTGCCAACTGACGACATCCTTAACTCCATCGGAATTAGCTTAGCATTAGCTTGCAATTGCTGCACCGACAGCCAAATGGAGACAATTAACCACATCTTTTTGGGATGGGAGCCTGCCAGGCACGATCTGGAGAACCCTTACCACCTATACAACATAGCTCCAGGTGGCGGTCGCTTCCACGATCTGGCAACAATTGGGGATCGGCTTTCCACGGCCTTCAGATCGTTGCGCGGCCGCCACGTTTGGCGATATGGAAATCGCAACAAAGCGAGATACAAGGCACACCAATATTCTACTGATCAGCTCATTAAGGAATCTTCCAACAATGTCGTAAACGAGAACCCTGTGCTCCCACAGTACAAAGCATTTTGGTGATCCCCGATTCCCCCATAGCCTTGGGGGTCGAGTGTCCTCCCCCTTTTAGTTACTTTTTGTGTATACTTTATAGGACTTCTCCTTTTGC
>JANAVB010041143.1:0-23803 GCA_029216955.1 Iris pallida
TTTTTAGACATGTAGTGACTTGTACTGTTCTGATAGGAGGCAGACACCACTCCTCAGGCAGTAGTTTTCTTCGAACATTCAGGAGATCAGGCGAGTACATTCTCTGACCGTTTCATACTTGTCTGGATTTACATTCTTGCTCTAGATTACTGTACTTGATGCTGACACGATTGTTATCACGGATTGGTACTATAGGATCTTCTTTTGAGATGTTATCCCCTTGTATTCACTAAATACATATTGTGATGTGCGTTTCACTTACATATTGTATTTATTGAATACCCATATCCTTGTATACTCATTGTGCATATTGTACTCTCATTATCATATGAGTTCTAGGGATAGACCATTGTACACTTGTATAACATTGTACAACTTGTATAACATTGTACATCTATATGTATAATATTGTACAGCCATTGTATAACATTGTACACTATTGTGCAAGATAACGTAACTGGAGTGGATCCTTGTGTATTGATTGGAGAGGGGGAGTTGAATTGTTTATGTACTCAAATCCTATTGTACAACATTGTATAACTATTGTATATGTCTATTGTATACCCACGTACAATAGAGTTACCATTGTATTATCCTAGACCGTTTACATAACCATATTGTACTCTAAATCACAGTTGGCTTACAGTTCTTACTTATCATATATAGATATTTCATGTTATCAAATCTCTACTATTTTTTATATACATTCTTCTTTCAGCGTTTCATGTACCTTACTCTATTGCATGCTTTATATTTCCTAACTTGATATGAACTGCGTGAGATGTTTTGTGCTCGCTCCCGTCCTGACTGGACCTGTTGAAAATTTTACAAAGGATGATGAGGAACCCTACACTCGTGACCTGGACCCCTGGGGAGGTTCAGGCAGCTGCTGAGGATGATACCCCCCTTGCTTAGTATAGATAGCTTAGACTCTTACTTGTCTTTCTCATTGATACATTATTGTACATATTGGGAGTTATTTCTTTTGGATGTTTGTGGAGATGTATCATAGACACTTAGTTTTTATCTGGATTGTACCTCTGTGGATTCCTTCTGTTCATATCTATCTATTTTTACTGTATTCCACCTTAGATGTGATTGAGACTGTATTACTATGTCACCTCCATTCGAAGTGTATATACTGTACAGGTATCTTATATATTGTTAGATGATTGACCTAGGACAGCGTTCTACTGCCGACACTGCGGCGTAGGCTGGGCGCTGTTACGTACTCGTACCCTCACGGTGGGTGCGGGTCGTGACACAGACCCGACGTGTGTCCTCTGTACGAGTGACGCGGAGTCTATGGACCACCTATTCTTTGAGTGTCCGTGGACTTGGCACATCTGGGAGGAGCAGTGCATGCGTTCGTTGGGTGTAGTTGGCAGTGCTAGAGATATCCGGGGGATCCTCAGCTGGATCAGAGACCGACGAGGCATGGACCCTGGTTGGGCCATGATGGCTAGAGTTAGACTTGCAGCATCAGTTTGGCATGTCTGGAGGGAGCACAACAGGCGTATCTTTGAAAGACTGGCTACTCTGCCAGTAGGAATTCTACATAATATAAAATTTGATATATCTGTAATGGCCCCTTAATTGGGGAGGGAGATGTAAGTATAGTGTATTGTAATATCTTTACTGTGATTTGCGTGGAATAAAATTTACCCTTATTCCAAAAAATATATATATATATATATATGGACACTCAAGGCTAATCCAAAAGGAAATGGGGCTGGTCACAAGCTCCCAGGTACCCACTGTGATACAAGCCCACACTGTCCAGATATAGTCAGTGTACAAAAGGAAAGGGGGTCTGGACTAACAAGCCTAATAGGCAGGGCAATGGTTCAGATACCTGGCTAAAGGGATAGGTAAAACACCCCAATGCAGGACAATTACACTAATAAACCCACATATGCAGGGCATCAGTAAGGGTAAGTGGATTGTAGATGAGGTTGGGTCTGTTGGGACAGTGAGATAGCCTAAGCCCTTATCATCACTTATCTCAGGAATGAAGGATAAGGACCTAATATATACTGAACCAATTTGTGAACTGATCAGGGGCAGGGCCATGAAGTATCTCTGGTACTCCACTGTGCAGGAGTAGAGATGTAAAGTCTGTAACCTGGATGTTCAAGGCTGGACATGGGATAGGATCCAGGACTAACCATGTATCCTCTAAGGACTTAACCCAATGTAGGCACAACAAGTCATCTGGATATGCCTCCAGCTACAGGGACTATTGAGCAAGTGAATCTCTATGCTAGGGTCAGAATTAGTGAACTCAATGGCTGCACATATGCACTATTGATATGAATATGAAGTGCAGGCCTAAAGTTGAGGTAAGGACAGAACATAAGTGATGCAGATAGTTAGGATTTATAGGTAAAGGAGAAATTTGAACTTCAACAGAATGGTAGGATGTTGGGAATTAACTAGATAGTAGGTTTATGAAGTTGAACATGCAGTGATCAAGAAATACAGGGCAATGCATGGCATTTGGATATGTTTGGCATCTAAACACATGCCTGAACCCAACAAGGTTAGTGCAGTGAATCAAGGATTCGAAGACTCAACACACAGTGAATGAAAGTGCAGGGCATCTAATGTGCAATGATCTAAGTGAAATGTAGTGAAAGAATGAATGAATCAAGTGTTAGTTGATACCTAACTAATGTTATGATATAAGTATGCAGAACATAAAAATTAGAATACAGTGTATCCTTACAAGTTCTAATACATGTATGTATCAGACTTGTACAGTGCTAGGTTGGGTCTGCTCAAGTGGGATGGACAGATGAGTAATGTGGATCTCTGATACATGTTCGTATCAGTGATGTAGGCTACAGAGGAGATGTAGGGCATAGCAATTACACGAACCCAAAGGCTATGTCTAAAAGCTATTATACAGTGAAACCAAATACTGGATTATAATCACACAGGGTAATGTAGTGAAGTGAGGATGCAGGACAATTTAGATATGTGCAGTGAACAATTGCTATGCAGTTGAATACATGAGTGTAATAATCAAAGTGAATGCAGTGAAAGAGGGTCTGATCATCCCCAGGAAAAGCCATGTATACCATATGTCTAATCACAACTGGGTAGGAATTAAGATGGACAACAGAGACCCTATACTGTATAGGTCAAAAGGTAAGGGAATTAAATGAGGGTCAACATGGATATGGAAATTGAGTATTGATACTCTAACTGTAGGGCCAAATTGATGCTCATGGTACTCTAATCTAAAAGAGCTTCTAATGAGTAGGTATGGACAATCAAAATAAGGTGGGCAGGTGCAATGGTCTGAACTAAAGGGCTTCGAATGAACCAATAGCTCGACATGTTCAGAGATCAATTTGACAGATAATCTACAGTATCTAAACTTTCTAAATGCAAGTTAAATCCTGACGTCCCAAAATAAGGATATCTGAAGATAACTTATGCAAGATGGATAAATGAACACAACACATGTGAATGAGGTAGGGAAGTCTATGAAGGTGAAGGTCCATACAATCAATGGCAGAACAAATGGTTATCTGAACCATAGAAGGCTATCTGTTAATCAAACTCGGCTGAACAGATAAAAATTGGGCAGATCAAATACAAAAATATAGGGGTGGGCACGGGTCGGGCCTGGCCCAAATTTCATGGACCCGGACCGGATCCGTTAATTGACGGGGTAGGGCGGGACGGGTCCAAAAATATTGGAACCGGAAAGGGCTCAACCCGTTCGAAATGGGTCCAAATCGGGCCGACCCGCGGGACCAAACGGGTCCAAAAAAAGTTAAAAAAGTTATAGAATAGTAAACATTTACATATGTTCTATTATCTATAAGAACAAAACAAGTCTTATGTCTTCCCAAATTTCTAGAATTTGTTTACTAAATAATAACTTGTTCTATTATTTATAAACTATAATAGCAAAAAATTCTAAAATTGATAAAAAAATACATATCCCTAGAAACGGGTCGGTTTGGGGCCCCATCTATTTTAAAAATAGGACCTGCCCTACCTCGTTAGTGTCACACGTCCCACCCTGGCCCGCCCCGTTTAAATTCTAAATTTTAGGGACCAGCTTGTTTGGACATTTTACGGTTTGGGCCAGGTCGGAACCGCGGGTCTTGGAACCGTATGCCCACCCCTACAGAAATAGGAAAGAGGTGAAGACTCAAAGCTAAAACAGGGCATGAAGTCTGCAGTGATGAATATATCATGATATGGTTAGTATCAGTGAAATGGAAGTTTGCAGTACAAAGGAGAATGCAGCACAAAAATGGATATACAGGGCAGTCAATTGAACCATAGTGCAATGGCTGATCTTCCAGATAGCATGGATAATGCATTTGAATGCAGTGAATCAAAGTAGGCTCGACTGAACCAGAACAATGTACAGATCACCCAGAACAACACACAGTGAACAACAATATGATAGGCCACTACCACAATAAGTCCCCATTCCATATTTGCTCGACCAAGCGCAACTCAAATCAAGAGTTAACATATCACATCACTAACACAACTTATAAATAATAAATACCTAATTACAACTAAAATTAGAGAAACAAAACCCTAAGAGTTATTTCGTCGAATACTTGATGTGCGTATCCGATACTCTCGTGATACGCGCCTCAAATGAATCCAAACTTGACCCAAATCCTTCCTAATGCAATAGGGACCCTAAATGAATGCATCTACAACAAGGAAATAGAATTTTGAAGGTTCAGAGGGCTCTTACCAATTGAGAGATGAATTCTCAATGAAAGCTTCTAGATCTGGATCTCCACCAAGCTCCAATGGTCAAATTGCTCCAAATGCTCCCAAGCTAGGCAATAGAGGCTTCCTCTCTTCAAGGGGAAGATTTTGTAATTCGTTTGAGGAAATTTGGACTCAATTTGGATGTTGGAGGCAATTTGGGGTAGAACACAAATTAGGGTTAGGGTTTGTAATGAAAGGGGGAAGAAGGAGGCTATGTAGGCTATAAATAGGAAGGTGGGAACCCTAATGGCCAGCCAAGGTGGTGTGGCTAGGGTTTGGTTGGGTGCAAATGTCTAAAAGCCTTCCTAAGTTGTCATTTCAAGCCTTTTAAGGAAAAGGCCCAATGTGGCTTATGATTTAAGTTAATAAATGGATTCTAAATGACACTAGATAGATTTGAGTCTAACTTAAGTTATCTAATCTCTCTAACCAAGTTTCTACGGTCATAACTAACATCTAACCAATGTAGTTCTAAGGTTTTACCAATTAATGACACTAGCACAACACTTTAATTAAATAATATTAAAATCATCAAAAAAATTTATAAATTACCAAAATACCCTTGTTCTAGAATGTGGTGGTGACAAATCTACCCCCTTAGAAAAATTTCATCCTCAAAATTTAAAGTGGTCGTACTCCTTCTAGGTTAAACCCCCAACAATCCAAGTCAAATTTTTTTTATCTAATAACATGCAAAATCATAGTCCTACTGGTCGTGATTTCATAGTCTCAAACAGGGTCACTACACTATCTAGCACACCACAAAAATATCCTGACAGGTACGAATGGAATCACACATAACAAGATGAAAAAGAAGGATAAGAAAGACAGACCTGCTAATCCGTCACCTGTAGCATCGGTCTCCTCGACTTTAACCATTAATAATTAAATTAGGCTTAATTAATAAAATAAAGTTTAACAATTTTGATTAAACATAATTTACTATTATTAAGATCATCATAAATATAATAAATCCAATAGTATATAAGTAAGGTCATACTAGCAGCTATTAGCAGGCCAAACTCAATTATTACCTAGGCTTACTTAGAAACCCAAAAATTAGCCACAAAACTAATCTTTAGTAAAAAAAAATTAGAGTAAAATAACAGAATGACAAGTCAATTACAAAAAGTGACTAGTAACAATAATATTTATTAAGATTTCTACTAACATGAAATTTAGTAAAACTTGATAAAAAAAATAAGTGGAAAGCAATATTAAGATTTTTAAATAACAATTTAGGAAAATATTCTTAAAATTCAGTAAAATTCGGTTTAGGGAGATACAAATATACCCCCTAGAAAAATTTCGTCCTCGAAATTATAGCGGTTGTGGTAGAGGTAAAACAAGATCTAGCAAATAGTTACTAAGAAACGACAAAAGACTAAACAAGTTATTAGGTATTAAACAAATAAGAAATTTTTATGAACTAATAACACAAAAGGTCAACAATGAGTTACCAGGAAAAATAGAATTTCTATATGGAACCTTATGGTAATAGAAATGATTTTTGAAAATGGAACCAACCGATAAATTTTTTAACATGGCCGAAGCAAATTAAGACAATTTCGGTAAAGTTTTCAATAACGATAAGAAACCAAACACGATCTATTTATGACATGGACGTAGTCTCAATAGTATCTGAAAACCATACATATCTGAAATCATTTTGCCTAAAGTTTATGCCCCGTCAGTGTAGTGTACATCTGACTGCAGCGAACATTTGGCTCAATGACTCAAATAATGATAAATTACTGGATATTTTGATCAACTTTATCCAATATTGTCGGAACAACTCGACATATCAAAAATACTTTTAGGACATAGCCTCAATAATATTCAAGAACCTATGAATACCTGAAATTATTTCGACTTAGAGTTTATGCCTCGTCAGTGCGCAGTTGGCTATAGTGAACCCACGGTCTCCATAATCCAGATAAATGACTGCAGTGCGCATCTGCCACGTCATAGTAGATCATCGAATACTCTCTCAACTTTATCCATAGGAATTTGAAAGGAGCTACTAAAAATTTAAACGAAATCATGATAGAAGGTGAAGTTATCTGTTCTCTAGAAAATAAGGAGTTTTATATTAAACAACAGTAAGACAAGTAGACTATAGAAACAAAGTCTCAAATAACAAATAAGGAAAAATCTAGGTGCTGGAAGAAAATCTAAGAAAAGATCAAATATCAAATATTTATACTAGCAAAACATATTTAGATAATATCCTCAGAAGCCTCAAGTGCAGGGAAGTCGATAGTCTCCGTGTTGCGTGTCTGAACCACTCTGAAAAATAGAAAACTAGTTAGATAGGACCTAAACTATAAGATAATAAACAACCTTAGTAAAACTATAACCATAACCATTTCCCACGGATCCTATGCTGTGATGAGTTTTTCTTAGTTTTGCTGGTCGCCCAATAGCACTTTATAGCCTAAGTGCCATTAGGACAGACCTGCATGGGCCACCACTAAAAATATGTCACGACCCGCTCCTGAATAATCGGGTATGTGTCGGACACGTTCAGCCTTCGTCGATGGACACGACGAAGTAAGCTGTACAATACTAAGAAAAACTCCAAGTCATAAGGTAAAGTAAAACACTACAACATTTATAAACGTCCCAGAAATTACCATAATCCACCAAGTCATTTGTACAATATCATCCGGAGACAAATCCTGTAAAAGAATAAATATACAATGATGAAATCTCAATACAATATCTAGAAATGAAATCTAAATAATGAACTAAATCCTGCAACTCCAATGTTGACATCCAGCTCAATATGGCCTCAAGCTCACCTGCAATGTATTCTGTCAGGAAAAGAGCAAAGTACAACCCCAACAAGAAACAATCTACAATATAATCTAAAATACACAAGGATGACAATACTACAATATGAAACAAGGGTACAAGAACTGAATATGGAACTACAGTACAAGGACGAGGACAATGAACAAGTAAATCAATATGAATACGACAATCAATGCACATGTGAATTTCAAATATTAGACTAATGTGTGATCGACTAGGGACCACAATCCACAATATCACAATATCACAATAAGGTTCGACTTAATCGTACGTGAGATGTATGATTAGGCTATTCACAATACCTAGCTTAGGTGTGGTCACACACTAGTCAATATTTCTCCCAATCCCCCCTAAAAATAATGAGACATAATATGATGAACAAGGCACAATACAATCGTGTGAATCTCGTGTCCGATATGAGAACATGAAGTATGACAGGAATACAAAGTAAAATTTCAAGTTGGTGTACTTGCCTTGATTTGGAAGATCAAAAATAGGAATGTAATAACCTCTATGTCCACCTGGAAATAAGTACTATTTGGTTAAGTTCTAAACATTGTCATTCACTAGCTAAATTTGCTAACTATCAACTAGTCATAATATAGTAGCTAACTATTTTCTAAAATGATCAACAAAATATTGATAAGGTATTTACTAGATAAATATATATTAGTTAAAAAATATATTAACAAGAGTTCAAATATTTGCTAATTAAAATATTAGCTAAAAGATACCAATAAATAAAGCTAAATATTATACAAACAAATCTAAACATTAAATCTAGTTAACACTACATAACAACATGTAACGCCCCAGTCCCATAATACATAGGACTAAGTACGTCATCATGCCAGCTGCACGTATACGAAGAATACACCAATATGTGGTATCCACGTATTTGTACATAAGCTGTAAGTAATAATACATGATAAGCCACAATATAATAACTATATTTCATCCACAGCTCAACACAGAATGAATAAATAATTCTCAATAATAATAAAAGAAGTCAAGAGATAGTCGGATGGACATAACCACTCCAAACAGCTATGATAGTCTCAACTAAATGGAGTCCAACCTCCTCAAAACAGAACAATAGAGATAAAAGATGTCCACTACATAGTCTCAGATAATAAAGAGGAAAACTAAGTATCACTGGGAGATGCCTCATCATCGACGTAAGAAGGATTCGAAGCTACTCCGTACTCCTGGGGGTAGTCCTGCTCATCTAATCCTGGAGAGATCATCAGGTCCTCAGAGGGACGTAACAAGATATAAAAAACATGCCAAAATAACTGAATGTGTAAACATGCAACTATGACTCTACAGGATCTCATAACCGTCTATGTGAGATGCACTTTGAGGACAACGTTCTACGCAGGGGCTGTAGGATCAGCAGAGTAAATAAAAAATGACAGTAAGTAGCGCTCATCCGAGTCGCCATCGGCCAGGGGCATAAAGTAGTGCTCATACGAGTCACTATCGGCCCATAAATGTGTATAAAAAGTAAATGTAGCCCCTACGCTAGTAGCTGTCCCCTCCCCCCAATGCTCCTGTCCAAGATGTATCCATAGCCTGTCCAGTTGGCAACTGCTACGGCTTTTAACTCAATACACTAGTAGCAATTACCTCATATCCATCGTACGACCCATACGTATTGATGGCCAATCGAGTACGCAGGTCCATGTCCTATATGAACTCACTCATCACATGATACACATGTGTCATGGCCATAGGAGATATGAAAATATCCCACACTCATAAGGTGGTCGTCTAACTCTAGGTCGACATGCATAATAGAATATAAAAATAACAAAAATGACTAAATTTAGTTGCTCGCACCCAAGTATGACTTGGACGCACAATATAAATAAAATGACAAATAAGAGAAAGAAATATGCAATAATAAAATATACTGAAAATAAATGAGCACAATCAGAATCTTTGGCAATGTATACTTGCCTACGGTGCGAGAAGGGAAAAACCAAATGTCGCAAGTGCCAATACAAAACTCACAATTCACAGATGACTCCGGATGCTGAAACAAACATCAAAAATGTTCTCGGTGAAAAAGGTATACCTAGGAAACGCCTGTCCGAAAGTCAAATTCTGAAACATGGGCGAAATCGTAATTTCGGGTCAAAATGTGTCCGCCGTTAGATCCGTTTTACACCGAAATGCGCACCAGTATCTACGGTCTCTAAAGTCGTCAAACAATATGTCTATGAATCTGGTTTAAGGAGACGAACCCAACGGTATGTCCAATTTTGGATTCCGATGAGCCGTACAAAAAATCGCCCGTTGGATCGGGTCGCGGGTCTGCCAATTTTGGTGTTTCGATCAACCTTCTCAGAATCGGACCAAACTTGGCATACAGGACCAGAATTTTGATTCAGACATGTTGGCACAAGTTTTATCTTGATTTGACGAACGCGCACAAAATAATTAGGAAATTTAGAAAATGGCCGATACGGTGTTCTTCGACGGATACGGGTCAAATTCGTCGCGCACACGCGACCAATTCAAATTCCTTCAAAGCCCACACGTCCACAAAGTCGATACGCACCTTTCGATTCCTTCAGTTTGCGACAGGGTCGTCCGGTTTGTCGGGACGGACCTCGTATCGAAGTTTTTAAGGTTTTTGAAAACTAATTTTTTTTTTCAATTTTGGAACTAATTTAAAACAGAATTTAATAACCTAAAATCAAAACTAAAAATAGGGGTTTGATCTAGTATAGGTTGCCTAAAAGTTGGTACAACTAGAATTGCAAGTTCTATGATCTATGGCTCGAAAATGCCTTCCAAAACAGGGTCGAGAAACTAGTTTCTAGCGTTTTTCTTTCTCTGTTTTTGTTAGTTTTCTTGATTTTCCCAGATTTTTCACGATCAATCCATGGCAAATTTAGTCAAACTATTTGAAGGGGATTGTAGAGGGTCGATCTTTCTACGCGTAGAAATTTTTATATTGAAATTTGATCGAGCGATGAAGGAGAAAATTTTTAAAGGAATAGAGTACCTGTGGTCGGGAAACTGTCTGTGCGGCGCTCGAGTTGCTGCACTGTTTTGTGTCAATGGTGGCTCCAGCGATGGCGTACAAACATCATACAGGCGGAGGGGAGTTCGCTGGAGGGTCAGGGTCGAGGGTTTGCGGCAAGAGCAAGAAATGTTTTGAGCCTTGGGCGATCGGGTGAAGCAGATGAGAAAGGAAGTCTTCGAGAGTTATATAGAGATTTTAAATTTGATTTTTGATCAAATTAAAATCTGGTTTTAATTTGGATTTGGATTTAAATGAGAGAGAATCTGATGTAGATTCATAGGATTTTATTTGAATCAATTTGGATTCGAATTTGGGTCGATTGGGTTTTCGATTGCCGCTATCGTTCTGTTTCGCACGGGCTGGAAGGAGGATGAACAGTGCTCTGCATTGTTCATTCAATTCCTTTTTTTGTTTTTGTTTTATTTATATATACATATATATATATATATATATATATATATATATATATATATATATATATATATATATATATCAATAACTCTAAACTAGTATAATAAATAGATAAAATACCAAAAAAATATATAAAAGTTTATCTAAAATTCCCAACTATGTTGGGGACCATTTATTAGTATTAGCACAAGCATTTACACCTATTCATTAACAAACCCATGACTTAATTGTATATAACAAAATTAAATAAAAATAGATATATAGTAAATTAATTAAATAAAAAATATAGGAGTTTACATCCTACCCAACTTAAAGAAATTTTGTCCTCGAAATTAAACTAAGGTGGGGGGGTCAAATGCAATGCAAAATTTGGGAGGGTCTAATTATGCAAGACGTACCTTGGTCTTCGAACAATTACGGGTAACGATTTCGAATGTCGTCCTCGCGCCCCCAAGTAGACTCCCCTAGCGAGTGATGCTTCCATGCCACGCAAACCAATGGTATAGATTGATTTTCCAATACCTTCACTCGACGATCGAGGATACCTACTGGTTGCTCTTCGTACGACAAACTCGGTCCAACGGTGATCTCAGAGTGATCAAGCACATGATTGCTTTCTGCCACGTACCTCATCAGCTGAGACACGTAGAACACGTCATGTACTCCCTCCAGCGACAGTGGCAAGGACAATCTATAAGCAACTTCTCCCACATGCTCCAAGATATCAAAAGGACTGATGTATCTTGGACTCAACTTGCCACGACCTCCGTATCGAATCGTGCCTCTTGTGGGGGATATCTTCAAGAAAACATGGTCGCCTTCCTTGAACTCCAAAGGTCGACGACGATTATCTGTCCATTGCTTCTGACGATCCTGTGCTACTCGCAGGTGGTCTTGTATCTTCTTTACCGTCTCCACTGTGCTCAAAACCAGCTCGGGACCCAATATATGTCGTTCTCCAATGTCGCTCTAACAGACAGGTGATCGACACTTCCTATCATACAATGCTTCAAACGGAGCCATCTGAATGCTCATTTGATATCTATTATTGTAGGAAAACTCTACAAGATGAAGGTGGTCCTCCCATGATCTGTCAAAGTCAAGCATACACGCTCTCAACATATCCTCTAGCATCTGGATCGTACGCTCTGACTGGCCGTCTGTCTGCGGATGGTACGACATGCTAAACTTCAAACGCGTACCCAAACTGTCCTGCATACTCTTCCAAAAATACGAGGTAAACCTCAAGTTACGATCCGACACGATGCTAACTGGTACACCGTGTAGCTTTACTATTTGCTTCATATATATTTCCGCCAAAACTTTCGTGAACTACCCCACTCAAAAAGGTAAGAAGTGGGCCGATTTGGTAAGTCTATCCACAATCACCCATACCGCATCTCGACTACTAGGACTCCGAGGAAATCCTGTGACGAAGTCCATCGTAATGTGCTCCCACTTCCACTCGGGAATGGGTAGCGGTTGCAATAATCCAGCCATCCTCTGGTGCTCGGCCTTCACTTGCTGGCATACCAAACACTTGGCCATGAAACGAGCTATCTCTCACTTCATTCCGTGCCACCAATAATACTACCGCAAGTCCCGGTACATCTTAGTTCCTCCGGGATGAATAGAGTAAGTTGAACTGTGTGCTTCTTCCATCAACTCCTGTCGCAACTCTCTATTAGGAACATAAATATGATCACCACATCATAATGTTCCATCGGGATGAATCCTCAATCCCGTCTACTCTTCTGCCTCGGTCCTCTTTCGAAGTCGTCGGAATCTAGCATCCACAGGTAATACCGCATTGATTCGATCAACTAACGACGATTGCACTTAGAGATTGGCTAGCACGTCATCTGCTCCGGACAATACTACCTCAATACCAATCTATTGTAAGTCTCTGATCAACTCATTCTGTGTAGTCAAGAAGTATGCCATGGGCTTACGGCTCAATGCGTCTGCCACAACATTAGCCTTGCCCGGATGATCATATAGCTCAATCTCGTAATCTTTCATCAACTCCAACCAACATCGCTGTCGCACATTCAACTCTTTCTGTGTGAACTCGTACTTGAGGCTCTTATGATCAGTGTAGATATCAACCTTCTCGTCGTACAAGTAGTGTCTCCATAGCTTCAAAGCAAAGATAACCACGACGAGCTCTAGATCATGGGTTGGATAATTCTTCTCTAGCGACGGTGGCATGTCCAACCTTGCCACAGTAATGGCAAGTGGCCTTCTCCTGTGTCTGGTATGGCCCTGTCCTCTGCTGATGCTGATGTGTGGGAGGATGTCTCATTGGCCCTCATATAGTGGTCTTAGCTGATCCCATCGTCGAAGTTGCTCGTCGGTTCACCTTCTTGCTTATGGCCTCTTGAGTTCTAGCCTCTGCCAGAACAGCTGCTTGGGAGGCCCTCGACTCGAAAATGGTATATCTCTGTAACTCTATACTCAAGCCTCTATGAAATCTTTTGGCTTTCTCCAGCTCTGTCGTAACCAATCCTGGTGCAAAATGACTCAGCCGGCTAAATTCGATGTCATACTCATCAACTGTCATACTCTCCTGCTCCATGTGTAGAAACTGGTCATACAGTGCATCATTGGCAGTGTCAGAGAAAAACTTCTTATTGAACAGCCTTTTGAATTCCTCCAATGTCTGATCAACTCCTAGCCGTCTCTCCTCAGCGGCCCACCAATCGTAGGCATTTCCTTCCAACTATAACTTCACTGCCGTCATCCATAAATCTGCGGATAACTCTGAAGCCTTTAGAAGATTTTCTGTCTTAACCAGCCAATTGGTGATCCCGATGACATCTTCAGTGCCCTTGACGTACGAAGGATTCATGTTGTGGAACCCTTCGATAGTACTCACAGAGGCTTGGGATGTTCGGGTCAGTGCTGTCTCCAAACTCCTCGTAATAGTCTCGCTCTGCTGTATTTAAGCCTGTACTAAGCTTTGGAGGATTTGGTCGGTAGTAGTCCCACCATCCTGAGGCATGGGCTGCTGTGGGGGCATGTATGGCATATGGGGCATGAACGGTAGAACACCCTGAGGCCCATACTTGGAGGATATGAAAGATATGGAAGGAGATACTGTGGGAGGGGGGTATTAGGATGGATACTGAGGTGGATTCTATGGAGGATACTGGGGTGGATATGATGGTGGATATGGTGATAGATATGGTGGGAGATGCTGGGGTGGATATGATGGTAGATACTGTGGAGGCTGTTGTGGTGGATATGATGATGGTGGATACTGTAGAGGCTGTTGTGGTGGATATGATGATGGTGGATATGGGGGTGGAATCTGTGGTAGAAACTGAGGTGGATAGGGTGGCGGAGGCGGTAGGTACTCCTCTTGAGTTACAGGGTTTCCGGGGTCTGCCTGCCCCACTTAGGGTGCCGAGGCTTGCTGCTGAGTAGTGGGTGGTATCATCACAAGCTGCAGTCCGGATGGTGCTGGAGTGGTAGGGGACATGGGTAGCTGACCCACTGGTCCTTCTTGAGCAGTGGTGTTCCCATCAGTAATGGCGAGGGGAGTAGCACGTCCACTACGAAGATTCATCCTATATTGGCACAAAGATTTGAGTTTGGTTAGAACAAGGTCAAACTGGATATAATCAAGCAGTCAAACAAGAATTTAGATGAGGTCAAGGAAGGTATTAATAAGTGGATGAGATTCTATATCCTATTCCTATTTGCAGGCTTGTTGGGCACAGTCATGTAACCCAACAATAAGCACTGACCTGCATGGGCCACCACAAAAACAGGTAACGCCCCAGTCCCATAATACATAGGACTAAGTACGTCGGCATGCCAGTTGCACGTATACAAAGAATACACCAATATGTGGTATCCTCATATTTGTACATAAGCTGTAAGTAATAATATATGATAAGCAACAATATAATAACTATATCTCATCCACAGCTCAACACAATGAATAAATAAGTCTCAATAATAATAAAAGAAGTCAAGAGATAGCTGGGTGGACATAACCACTCCAAACAGCTATGAAAAATAGTCTCAACTAAATGGAGTCCAACCTCCTCAAAACAGAACAATGTAGATAAAAGATGTCCACTATATTGTCTCAGATAATGAAGAAGAAAACTAAGTATCACTGGAAGATGCCTCGTCATCGACGTAAGAAGGATCCGAAGCTGCTCCGTACTTCTGGGGGTAGTCATGCTCGTCTAATCCTGGAGAGATCACCAGGTCCTCAGAGGGACGTAACAAGATATAGAAAACATGCCAAAATAACTGAATGTGTAAACATGCAACTATGACTCTACAAGATCTCCTAACCGTCTATCTGAGATGCACTTTGAGGACAACATTCTACGCAGGGGCTGTAGGATCAGCAGAGTAAATAAAGAATGGTAGTAAGTAGCGCTCATCCGAGTCGCTATCGGCCAGGGGCAGAAAGTAGCGCTCATACGAGTCACTATCGGCCCACAAATGTGTGTAAAAAGTTAATGTAGCCCCTACGCTAGTAGCCGTCCCCTCCCCCAATGCTTCTGTCCAAGATGTATCCACAGCCTATCTAGTTGGCAGTTACTACGGCTTCTAACTCAATACACTAGTAGCAATTATCTCCTATCCGTCGCACGACCCATACGTATCGATGGCCAGTCGAGTACGCAGGTCCGTGTCCTATATGAACTCACTCATCATGTGATACATATGTGTCATGGCCATAGGAGATATGAAAATATCCTACACTCATAAGGTGGTCGTCTAACTCTAGGTCGATATGCATAATAGAATATAAAAAATGACTAAATCTAGTCGATTGCACCCAAGTGTGACTTGGATGCATAATATAAATAAAATAACAAATAAAAGAAAGAAATATGCAATAATAAAATATACTGAAAATAAATGAGCACAATCAGAATCTATGGCAAGGTATACTTGCCTGCGGTGCGAGGAGGGCAAAACCAAATGTCGCAAGTGCCAACAAAAAACTCACAATTCACAGATGACTCCGGATGCTGAAACAAACAACAAAAATGTTCTCAGTGAAAAAGATATACCTAGGAAATGCCTGTCCGAAAGTCAAATTTCGAAACAGGGGCAAAATCATAATTTTGGGTCAGAACGATGTCCGCCGTTGGACCCGCTTTGCCGAAATGCACATCAGTATCTACGATCTCTAAAGTCGTCAAACTATATGTCTACAGATCTGGTTTGAGGAGGCGAACCCAATGGTATGTCCAATTTTGGATTCCGATGAGCTGTGCACAAAATCGCCCGTTGGATTGGGTCGCGGGCCCGCCAATTTTGGCGTTCCGATCAACCTTCTCAGAATCAGACCAAACTTGACATACATGACTAGAATTTGATTCGAACCTATTGCCGTAAGTTTTGTCTCGATTTGACGAACGTGCACAAAGTAATTAGGAAATTTAGAAAATGGTCGATACGGTGTTCTTCGACGGATACAGATCAAATTCGTGCACATGCGACCAATTCAAATTCTGTCAAAGCCACACGTCCACAAAGTCGATACGCACCTTTCGATGCCTTCGGTTTGTGACAGGGTCGTCCGATTTGTCGGGACGGACGTCGTATCGAAGTTTTTAAGGTTTTTGAAAACTGATTTTTTCAATTTTGGAACTAATTTAAAACAGAATTTAATAACCTAAAATCAAAAAAAAACATGGATTTGATCTAGTATAGGTTGCCTAAATGTTTGTACAACTAGAATTGCAAGTTCTATGATCTCCGGCTCAGAAACCCCTTCCAAAACAGGGTCGAGAAATAGTTTCTGTCGTTTTTCTTTCTCTGTTTTTGTTAGTTTTCTTGATTTTCCCATATTTTTCATGATCAATTCATGGCGAATTAGTCAAACTATTTGAAGGGGTTTGTAGAGGGTCGATCCTTCTACGCATACAAATTTTTATATCAAAATTTGATCGAGCGATGAAGGAGAAAATATCGAAGGAATAGAGTACCTGTGGTCGGGTAACTGTCTGTGCGGCGCTCGAGTTGCTGTACTGTTCTGCGTCGATGGCGGCTCCAGCGATGGCGTACAGACGTCGTACAGGCAGAGGGTAGTTTGCTGTAGGGTCAGGGTCGAGGGTTTGCGGCAAGAGCAAGAAAATTTTTGAGCCTTGGGCGATCGGGTGAAGCAGATGAGAAAGAAAGTCTTCGAGAGTTATATAGAGATTTTAAATTTGATTTTTGATCAAATTAAAATCTGGTTTTGATTAGGATTAGGATGTAAATGAGAGAGAATCTGATTTAGATTCATAGGATTTTTATTTGAATCGATTTGGATTCGAATTTGGGTCGGTTGGGTTTTCGATTGCCGCTATCGTTCTGTTCCGCGCGGGCTGGAAGGTGGATGAATAGTGCTCTGCACTGTTCATTCAATTCCTTTTTTGTTTTTGTTTTATTTATATCTATTATGTGTATAAGGATATAGATATATATATATAATATATATATATATAATATATATATATATATATATATATATATATATATATATATATAACTCTAAACTAGTGTAAAATAGATAAAATACCAAAAAAAATATAAAATTTTATCTAAAATTCCCAACTATGTTGGGGACCATTTATTAGTATTAGCACAAGCATTTACACCTATTCATTAACAAACCCATGATGACTTAATTGTATATAACAAAATTAAATAAAAATAGATATAGTAAATTAATTAAATAAAAAAATATGGGAGTTTACACAATTATAACTAAATACTAATTAGAAATATTACTAATAAATCTGTACACTAATTAAAATTAAATACTAATAATCTAATAATACATTAACTATCAATAAACCAGTCTAGCCAGGGATCAGCCCAAAATCTGCAGTAAGCCCAAGCCCAATTACCCATGGCCCAACCTCCAAAGCCCATCTCTTTTCCTCATTCTTATTTTTTCTCATATCTTTTTTCCCTTCAAACCCATGGCCTAAGGGCCACAGACCGGCCCAACATCCCTGTTAAAACCCTAAACTTAAACTCTCTCTTCTCTCTCCCACTCGCAAATTCGCACGAAGAAGCCAAAGAACCTATCCTAACCTAAAACTTCATCTTCCACTTCTCATTCAGCGAGAAACCCTAACCCTAATGTTCTCTTCCACAGCCTACATCCACACACACACAAACCCATAGCTAGAATTCCTCCATGGCCGCAGCCCAAACTCTCTATCCCCTTCCTTCTGTCGACAATGACTAAACCCTAACCCTAGTTATAATTCTCTTCATCCTTCCCAGCCATTTTCTCCTTCCACCGCAAGGAAACCCTAAACTTAGGTGAAACCTAGCCTACCATCGTTTTCTCTACTCCTATCAGTCTACAACAGCCCCAAAACAAACCCTAGATCTAGAAGCAAGAGGAACCAAAAGAAGAACAAGAAGGGGGTTCGAGTAGATCAAGGCGGAGACTCACCTTGGGCACGGTGGGGATGTCGATCCACGGCTAGATCGGTTGCTGCGATGGAGATCCGGTGAGCGACGGCCGGTTAACGGCTCATGGTGGCTGGAAGAGGCAGCTGGGAACTCGATGTGGCTCTTCAGAACTCGAAGGGGCAGCACACGTATCGATGAGCAACATGCGGCTCGAGGTGGCCGTGCAGAAATCGAAGCGTCGACTCGCTTCACGAGGTGCTGTAGAGAGTCTAGTCAAGAATGTCAATCTCTGGCGATTCTAGTTCAGGTGCCTCGGTAAGGTCGCGTCGAGCTTCAATGAGGTGGCAGGGCTCCGGTCGTCTGGTGGCAATCGGCGTTGGGATGGGGGATCTGGTGATGGACAGTGGTGACTCGAGTAGATCTGGATGGACAGACTCATCGTCGATCTTCAAAGCCGAAGGACGGCAGTGGTGACATTGACGAGGTAGTGGTGCTCGAGGTAAACTTCAGTGGCTCGACGGATTTTCGGGAAAATTCGGTGAAGTCATGGTGGTGATCGACCTATGAACGGCCAAGGACAGTGGTCTGACAATGTCAAAAAATAAAATAATAAACTATTATGACTGCTCATTATTTATAATAAAATATTAGGGTGATCCACAAGTCAAGGACAATGGCACAGTCAGTAAATACCTATAGATCTGAGGGCAAAAGAACAAACTTCGAAACCGATTTATAACTATTTTCTAACTAAATCAGTTAAATACTAACTAATTACAAGATTAGTTAATAACATATTTTCATAACTAAACACTTTCTCTCTAGTAGCACAAGTCAATACTTATTAGTAAGGAAAGTCAATTAGCCAAAACTAATCAGTATCAAAAACTACTAAAAAAAATAATAATTAACTTAATTAACAATATATCCATCAAAGCAGAACTTCAACCATTAATAATTAAATTAGGCTTAACTAAGATTAACAATTTTAATTAAACATAATTTACTATTATTAAGATCATCAAATATAATAAATTCAATAGTATATAAGTAAGGTCATACTAGCAGCTATTAGCAGGCCAAACTCAATTATTACCAGGCTTACTTAGAAACCCAAAAATTAGCCACAAAACTAATCTTTAGTAAAATAGAAATTTTTTAGAGTAAAATAACAGAATGATAAGTCAATTACAAAAAGTGACTAGTAACAATAATATTTATCAAGATTTCTACTAACATGAAATTTAGTAAAACTTGTTAAAGAAAATAAGTGGAAAGCAATATTAAAATTTCCAAATAACAATTTAAGAAAATATTCTTAAAATTCACTAAAATTCGGTTTAGGGAGTTTGAAGATAGACAACACTTTTCATACTATTTGGTTCAATATGGAAGCAGGGACATGGACTTGGTATCATCATTACTTTCTAGTTAATGTCTCTTGTCTTATGTTAAAAGAGGGAGTGAAAGTGGACGAAAGTTGCACTTTTCTTTTAATTTTTTTAATTCAAGTGCAGAACTTTGTTAATACTAAATATTAGTTTTTAACAAATTAAATAATTGGTATAAGAACTTACTGTTAATAAATAATTTTTAATTTTGTTAGATAATTAATTTGTTTTGTTATTGTTATAATTCACTTTTTTACTTTCTCACCTCCTTCACAAATATCCAAATACGGAAGAGTGAATGTAATTACTTCCAGATTACAAAATATAATTTATCCAAACATTGAAAATAATTCAAGCAGACAAGAAGTCACTTTCACTAGACAAAAATAGAAAAAACATATGCATTTCATTTTTATCACACAAGAAATCACTTCACACTTCTTGTCGGTTATATCGAACTAAACAACCCTTATTGGAGACCAAAGTTTAGATGCACTTTAAATAAGAATATTAGAAGAGAATGAAAACACCAGTTATAAATTATGTTACTTCCAAGGCCATTTATGACATTCTAATGATCATGTACGAATACTAAAAAAAAGCCTTTTTTAAACCACTCTAAAAAGGAGCACTTTTTGACATTTTAATGGTCCTGTTACTGCAGTTTCCAAAAATAAGGAGGCATAAATCGAAAAATGGAGATTTCATATTAGTAGTATATACAGAGGTTAGAATTTTTGCCTTCCAATTTTTGGAGTCATGTATGATCACACAACTTGCACATATACAAAAATGATCTTGATCACTTCTTTGTAATGGCACTCGACTAGAAGAGGATGTACCTGCGAAGTGATTCTAGGTAATAAATTATCAACTTCCTTATAAGGAACCTCGATTTATTAGGGGGTGGGGTAGGCGGTCGAGGTCCAGATGTACTGATGTAGTATATAGTCATTTGGTTAACAAAGTCCCATTTTGAAGTTGAATTTTATGTGACCACTTTGTAAAAATGCATCGAATATTTTGGATGGAGAAGAACAAGCCATTGGATGTATAATTATTAATATTATAACAAAAACTACTAGAGGAAACACATAAAGTGATAGGGGATATCACAACTTTTTTAAAAATTGTCATTTTTATACCCAAATTATCCTTGGAAAATTGTTATGACCTTTCACCACCTTTGTATAAAAGAAAAAAAAATTCTTCTTTTTGCCACTTGTTTTCCTCCTTTCCAAATTCCTAAGTAGAAAAAATAGAAAATTGTGGTCCCAAATTTCTAACCCTAATATTTCCTAAACCCTCTCATTCCAATTACACACGGGAATACTCGAGATTCTTCCACGAATCTCTCGGTCATGCACTCTTTAAAAATCTCTGACCAAACTTCTCAAACTTGTATTCCTTCTCCAAAACAAATCCTCCCAAAAATGTAAAAGTGATTATGGAGTTCCAATTCAACAAAGTCATGCTCGTTGAATACATTACCTCACATTATCGAATCTCCCGAAGAACCTAAGGTAGCTAGCCCTAGTTTATTTCATTCATTTAACCAAAAATGTCAAAAATCATAAATGGAAGAACTAGGACTGTCGAGATTATGGCAGTCCTAACAACAGCCAGGACTGCCAGAATCCTGACATTCCTAGGAGACAGAGTTGTATATAACTCTATGCAGTTCTAACAACACCCAGGACTACCAGAATCCTGGACACAAAAATCCACTTTTGTGACTGACTGAGAATATGCCTTAATGAATGCTATCGATATCCTGTTTTCTCACATAAATAGACTTTTATGCCTTGACATAAAATAGGAATGTCCAAGAACATTGTGTTACACCCCGATCCCGGTCGCATGACCGAAAGTAAAAGCCTTAATGTTTGAATATAAAAAGACCATTATATAAGCCTTAATGTTTGAATATAAAATATTGTTTGCACATGTATCTGACAATATTTTTACAACAAAAGTCATAGAAGATCTCTCCTTTTATAATGTTTTCAGGATGTGTTGTAGATGAAAGGTTGTAAAAGAGGGTTTTTACTTGTAGTGAGTCATCACTGGGTGTGATAACGTACAAGTCTAAATTGCACTTGTATAAGACAAGAACAAATACGATAAATAGAATAATTTTCGAATCAAAGTTTGCAGCAAAAAATAAGCAAAAAATTGATAGACACAAGATCTATGAAAAATGATTCTTTTTATTGATAATTTGTAGCTGAATTACAATGGCTCTTAGGCCAAAGAATAACTCGACTACAAACACTGGATCTTATTACAATGATAATGCCACAAGGCTTACAACTCGTGAAACTAGTACGATCAACAATGTTCTGTAGATTATGATCTTTATAACAAATTAATTTTTTCTGAAGAACATCTTCCAATTGCCAACCAAGCTCCAATGCCTCAGAACGTCCATGCAACTCTTCGTACCGCATGAGGTCAGCACATTGGAAAATGCACTGGTGAGCGGCCTTAATCCAAGTCACAGTCACCTAACCCAAAAATATAATCATATGAGGACAAGTAAAATTATTAAGTGGTCTTTTTATTCTTGCCATAGGCTCAGTTAACAATTCATTAACATGTATATATGAAACATAAATGTGCCGCTCGACACAGTGAATCATACCGAATCTACCATTCTTTCATGTATCACATGTTAAGATTCAAAATAATATATAGTTGTGTCATAAATGTGTCCCTACAATTGTTAGCCTTTATAATATATAAATTTGTCGTGAGTTCATCCCCACAAATAAGTTACTCGGCCTGCAAACATATGATATTAGCATGAAACCTAACTGTATGATAGTCACTGGTGACACACTATTAATTTAGACTATTTCTGGTAAGGCGACGATCCTTTCAGCGCAGGAAGCGAGCTCCACTAAAAATTTCTGAATTATCCATGCTAGTATGTCACTAGATATATCTTGCCCCATTGTCACGACCCGATTCCAAAATTCTGGGTCCAGTATATCATGTCCAGCCTGTACCGTTGTGAGATGGTGACAGTAAGCTGTATCAATTAGTAGTAACACAATGCACAACGTTCTAAAATATGGAAATTTTAAAAAAATTTATAAAACATTTAGAACTGAAAGTCTAACTGAAATCAACCACACAAGAAAGAAAATATTTAAGTTATTACAACTAGTCCTTTATTATGACTTCTTAAACAAAGAAAACTAAACTGTAACTACTGGTGCTCTTGGGCCTCCTGGTTGGGTTCAACTAACTCCTCAGAGCTCAAGTCAGGTCTGTAATAGGTACTAAAGGGCACCTCCTCGTCATCGTAGTCACCTAAAATATTGGTCTCCCATCAGGAGACGAGCAAGAAACATATATCCAATTCTAGCATTTTAATAAATAATTAAAAGATGCAAGAAGCAGTTTTTAAAACATTATTTATTTTTTCCAAATAATAAAAATGAATTAATGAAGCAGTAAAATATCAAAGAAGCAATAGTGATGCAATCTACAATCAGTAATAGTGTTTTCAGTATGTAGCCACCTATGACCGGCTGGAAGAGGTAAATGTATACCAGCATTATGCCTAATGCTAGTATACGGTACGGTTTAACCCCCTATGCAATAGGGGTTAGCGTAAGATAATCAATAATGGTAATATGGGCTTTGGTCACAGGCACTAACACTACTCCCCAATCCCAAGTCAGTAAGTCAATAAGTCATCAGGCAATCAATTGGATTCGAGAGGGATCCCGTGAGTCAAATGTCGATACAATGTTCCTAATGATGCAGTACATTTAATCATCAATGGAAATACGAGTTTTGAATATTATGAAACTTGTTTGGCTTCTGATGCTGTAGATGGAGACGGAAATACGACCTCAAACTTAGGTCTTGAAACCTACATTAATTAAAAGTTCGTTTAGAAACCATTCTAAGGGTCCTAGTTCTTTTTATTAATAAACCAATAATTATTAAAAACGCTCAAGTATTATTCCCTAATAACTGAAAT
>JANAVB010041144.1:0-45049 GCA_029216955.1 Iris pallida
CTTCTGCCGGACTTGGAGACAGCAGAGTTGTCTACGATCTGAAGTGGGGCCGCAGAAGAATCTTGCTCGTCGTCTTGAACAAAAGTGGGTGAGGGTGTCTCCGCAGGACTTCAGTAGGAACGAAGGATCGGGGTCTCCACTCCTTACGGGCCTTTTTTGTGCGGGCTCGCTTCTGGACCGGGCCAGTGCTCTAGTCGGAGAGCATTTTTTCGAACGCCTGTTGGTCGAACTGTGCGTCCATCTTTCGTTACGTGGAGCCAAGCTTGGCTGCATCCGATTGTGTCACCAACTCCTCAGCCGTGGAGAAGTTAGTCCCCAGCAGAGTTGCCATCGTGTTTGCCATGAAATATAAAAGAACAGAACAATTATCGGAGGACCGAACTTTTACTTCACGTTACAAACTCGCTTGTACAAAGAAAGCCTAGGGACGAAAACCTAGGTACAGCAGTCTAAGTATAATTGTTTATTTTAGATTCTGGGGGTGACGATAGAGGCTCGGGAAGGCGACGGCAGCCCTGCCTTACTCCTTGGACGATCGGTATGCAGCCTTGGCTCCTTGTGAAAAGATGGTTGGCGTTAATGAAGAAATGCTCTTCTTGCTCCTTTGTTGCTCTTCTGGCTTCTCTCTCTCACTGTGTATTTTTTTCTGATTGGGGAGTCTCTCTGTATATACGTATTTTTCTCTCTGAAATTGTATATCTTTACAAGGGAATGGCACCTTGCTATTTATAATAGTAGGATGTGATCATTAGGGTTGCCAATGATTAGCTTTTTGGAGATGGCGGCGGCTTGGGGATTGGTCCATCTTGGCCATTCGTTTTGATTATGATGAATCTGGGCCATTAGGTGTAGATTACACCAAATCCCATGAGCAATTAATGCTGATTGGAATAAATCTTCCTTATACTGATCTTCTGATATCTGCGAATAAATTAGATCTATTCTTCTGCCACGTGTCCCAGATTATTGGGATTTGACCCAATCTTTAATGGCAGCAAATCTAAGGAATTAATCGGTTTAGGGCACGTGCCCTAGGAACTGCTAGGGGGATCTGGACCGCATGACGGGTGAGCCGCATATGAATTTGAGCCGCATATGGTTAAGCCCACGTGTCAGGCTGTCTGGGCAGTGGCCCTCACTTGAGCCCTCGAACCACAGGGGAGTAATTCTTGTGGGCCGTATAGGTACATATCCGCCTGAGCCGCATGGACATGATCTTCTTGAACCGCATGAGAAGTCCTCGCTCGAGCCGCATGAGGCTTTCATGGCCTGAGCCGCATAGGATAGATTCACTCTGAGCCCCTGGGAAGTTCTTTGCTCGAGCCGCATGAGGCTTTCATGGCCTGAGCCGCATAGGATTTATTCTGAACCGCATAAGCAGTGAGCCGCATACGAATGTCCACGTGGCAAGGCCACGTGGCATTTTTATGGCTCTCGGAGGATTTATGTCAGAGATCTCTTTCCTCTTCCCTAGAGATTCATCATTATGACAGAGTCATAATTACCTGCCTTTGTGTCAGGGCTGTCAACTTTTCAGAGGGGTCAGCCATCAAAGCAATTAATGCAGCATGGGTCGGAGGGGAGCACTATCAGGCCACGTATCTTCTGAGCCGCATGGAATATCTTGGGCCGCATAGCTTCTTATGCCGCATGACTCCCTGAGCCGCATGCGTTTTCTGAGCCGCATGGATCTTTCCTGGCCGCATGAGTCATTCCCTTTAGTATTTTCCATGCTTCTACAGCAACAATCCATGTTCATTTTCTAAACCCAATTGTTAGATTTAAATCGAGGTGCTATTATTAGATTGTAACTTCATTTGATTTAACTCACTAATGAGCCTACGTAGAATTTCTTGGACTGTTGGCAGGAGCCTTGGTTAAGAATAGTTAATAATAGTTAGTTATAAATAAAATATACTAGTTGTTAGTTAAGAAATTAGTTTGTATTGGCTAAGGGTTAGTTAGAAATTATTATGGGTTAGTTGGGGGTCTTCCACTATAAGGCCTAGGTCTATTACAAATTACATTAGTCCCACTCTACTTGTGGAGCACTCCACTCTTCTATTCTTTACTAGCCATTTATTATAAACCAGCAATTTCAAATCATCTCCTGTTTTCTTTTTCTGCTGCTTTCTCCCTGCCACCAGTCAGCTCATTCTCTGCAGTGTCGTGTCGCCGCATCGTCGCCGTGTTCCGGCCGACTACAGCCATCCTCCATTCTTCACCCCTCCTTGGCAACTCTAGCCACCACCCTGTCCCGTCCATCTCTGGCCATTGCTACCGATCTCCGCCACCACTCCACAACAACACCCCGACCATCGGTGTCCCGACCCATCTACCGCCATCACTCATTGGATCATCAGATCTGCCACCGCAAATTCGACATCACCAACCACATACACACACAATCGAAATAAAACCCATCGTACCCACCTGAATTCTTCACTGCCATTCTCCGCCTCCTCCGCCAGTTCCCGATCTCCGCCGCGCCTCACTTGAGATCCCGACCATTCCGGAGATCCGTATAGATCTGTCTCCGTCCTCCTCAAGCTTCGTTAGCCGGAGTAGCTCCTCGAGCCGAGGCTCAGTGTCGCCTGCACCAAGATCTGACGACTAGGCCGGTCGGATCTGATCATTCCGACCGGAGTTGCTGCTCCTCGACCGCGAACCAAGGCTGACCGATCCCCGCGTGGCCGTCAACTTTCCCTAAGGTTAGATCCGTGGCCGGATCACGATCGCCTCTGGTCTAGATTCGGTGCTACTCCTTCGCCGTCGCACTTTCCGAGTTCAGTGACTGGATCCGACTGTTCCGACCCGATCTACTGCTTCTCCGGCAAGCCTCGAGTCTGGTGCCACCATATTTGTCTCCGGCGCCATCCAGCGACCGGATTCAGAGTTCAGCGCCATCCCCGACCGTGGGCGTCTCCATGCCGCCGACACGTTCCCAGATCCGGGACACCACCGGCGTCCCTCCTCGCCGCTCGCCGATATCCGCTGCTCCGCTTCCCGGCGATGAGCTGGTATGAAATCTTACCATTCCCATTTCCCTCTTCTTCATTTTTCTTGGTGGTTGCTGCTGAACTCTCAGTAGAGAGAAGGTGTTTGGGTTTTAAACCCTAAACGAACTCTTGGGTTGGGCTTCAGCCCAATTTAGCTAGTATTAATTAGTTTAATTGTCTATCTAAGAATTTTGGAGTCATAATCCAATAGCAGTGGGTTTGGGTTATGGGCTAGGAAGCCCAGTCATGTTTTGTTTTATTTGTAACTCCATGGGCTGAACTTCAAATCCAGATTTTGTTGATAGCATTGTTTGTTTTTAATTAATGGATTAGTATCTTCTGTTGGATTGGGCTTAAGGCCAGTCCAATTTAAATCTGTTTTATTTGTAAAAGGAAAAAACTGGATTTAAACCAGGATAGAGTTTGAGTATTTTATAAAAATATAATTTGTATAAATATTCGTACAATATTTGGAATATATATAAATACATGTAGAAGTGTCCTATTAGTAGTGGCAACGATTTGATAATTTTATTACAATATAGGCTTACCTAGTATTAGTTTACCAAATAATATTTTATAAAGTAATTATCATTATTACTATCTTTATTATCACTATTTAAACTAACTGTTATGAAATCTAACCATGTTTTTCTAATAAATAGATTGAAGAATTAATTTTAAACCATATTTTATGGTAGATATTTTATCATATCTATTAAAAAATATTTTAATGGATAGATAATTATTATTGTCAAATATTTGATGGGATATTGTTAGTAGTCACTATAATTTTGCTAAGCTAATATTCTACTATAAACTATATTAGCCTTTATACATATTTTGTCATGGGGTTTCGTTTTCTTGCTAGTATCTATAGATGTATTTTTATTAGTTAGATAAACTATATTCTAGTTAAATGATACTCTATAACTAGTTAGTTTATAAGTTGGATTAACAAGTAGATAGCTAACTACCCTTCTTTAGAATTTAATGTATTCTTGCCCTATCCTAGGTGGAGACTTTGAGACAAATCTGATTTGCAAGAGCAAGGCAAGTACACTGACTCGAACTCTTTACTCTGTATTTTCTGTCTTGCTTCATGATCTCATATTGACACGTTTTACACACGATTGTTCATTGTTCATCGTTCATCGTTCATCGTTCATCGTTCATTGTTCATTGTTCATTGTTCTTTACTTGTACATTGGGGTAGGGAAATACTACAGATATGTGACCAATCCTATTTTAGCTAGGTATTGACTAATAGCTTAGGTCTCACATCGTGCACGTGTGACTCTCAGTCGTACTATTGTTCATTGTTCACTGTTCATTATTTACCCAGTCGGTCACATACTCTGATAGTTATTTCAAATGTATGTCACACTGATAGTATAGTTCATTATTTCTGGATCCGATACTATAGTTTCATCGTTATTCATGCACCACTGTTTCATATTCCTGTCTTGTATCATAGTTCATATCGTGATTCTTTTTCATGCACTTCAGTTTATATTGTTTAGAGCTTTTTGTCGGGGTTGTACTTTGCTCTTTTTCTAACAGGATACGTTGCAGGTGTCAGGACATTCTATCATAGCATTATGGGTGGCAAGACGGGTCGATAGTTAGCTAGCCTGGAGGCTACGAGGAGATTAGCGATTGGTTGGAACTTGTTATACAGGTTTATTTTTTTAAAATTGATGATCTTTGTATTATAAAGACATGGTGATTTGTAATATTTTGAGCACGTGTTTAGATGCTGTGATGTGATTTCATGATGTGACTTGAGATATTAGATACTTATTACAGCTTACTATGTTGTATCTCCCAATGTAGGTTGGACGTGTCCGACTCGTGTCCGATTGTTCGGGAGCGGGTCGTGACAACGGGTTAGCGACGGATATTGCGTATCAGACACTCTCTGATACGTGTTTACCGACTATATCGCGACAGATTCGTAACAGACATTGCGTATTAGATACTCTCTGATACGCAATTATCGACCATTTTAGCCACGGTACGGCCGTCGCTAAGGCGATGTGTCATTAACTTTCTGATAAGTGCTTTGACGGAAATCCGTCAATAATTCGTCGCGAGATGTACGAGTTTGGTGGACGAAAATCTGTTGCAAAATCGTCGCTGGGCGACAACTAGGCAACGGATTGTTTTTAGCGACGAGTCTTTTCCCGACGGATGTTTTTTACCAAAATGCGTTGGCCATCCGTCGGTATTACCATTTACCGACGGCGGGACGACGGATAAGGCTGTCGCTAAAGCGATGAATTTTGGTAGTGATTTTTAGCACTTTGAGATCACTTTGGATGATTGTGCTCAGGATGCTTCTCCTACATATCTTTATGAGCGTCGCCGAGCTGCTCATATTCCTGCAGTTCAGCCTCCTCCACCTCCAGTTGACCCATCATCTACTGACTCCCATCCTTCCCATCCTCCCGGTTGTGTTACTCTTGAGTCACTTCAGGCTCTCATGATGGATCAGTTTCGGTCCATGTACTTTCATACCACTCTTCAGCTTCAGGCCATATCGAACACTGTACGGGATGTTTTCTACAGCTTTGCTCACAACCTTGGTGGTCCTATTCCCATGGTTCGTGATTCCATAGTGCTTGGGTTTCGCCTTGATGATCTAGAGGCTCAACAATACTTTGACCCTGCTGCTACCCATTATGATCCCTATCGTTCTGCTGAGACCGATCCTTCTAGGGCGGCAGGTACTGATGACGATGATGATGAGGTTGATGACTGAGAATGTTTCCTCGTGATAGAGCATCACTAGTTATTTTCTGCTATGTATTAGTGATAAATGCTTCTTTCAAGCATTATCAGTTTGAGTTTCTTTGGCTAGACTTGTATACACTTTCTACTACTTTTTATATAACAATTTCCTATTTCAGCACTTTGCATTATTATATGTTCCAATTTCTTTTCTCATCTATATTGTATAGAGTAATATTATTAGATCGTTATGTTATTTTGCTTATGTAACAAAATGGGGGAATAGTGTGATACTTAAATAGTAATGTGGATACCTACTTTTATATTGTTGATTATTCTACTACTAAGATTTATGCTCTAAAGAATTTTTGTTGGAGTTTCTTTTTTAGACTTAACAGATGTTCAGCCTATCTGCTTTGTTACAGGAGAGTAACAAGACTTGACCATACTTTACGGGGGAGCAAGTGTTAGTGCCGAGGCACAATTTCGATGAAAAATTCTGAAACAGAAATAATTGTACACACAACGTTTCAAATGCAGCACCTTAAAGAAGATGTGCAACAGAGATCCTGGAGGATTCTGAATTACGAGGATTTAAAAAGATTCTACGTAATACACAAAAAATCTAAAGAGACTTTGTGCAAGCAACTATCGACAGTAGAGCTTCTAAAAAAGTTACTGTAAAAGGCAACAGCAGCGATGACAGGCGAGAATGAGATGCTGGGGTGAATGAACCACCGTTGCTCAAAGCTTTATTCGCCCCACACGAGCACGAACAGCTTCCAGGAACCAGCAAGTTCACGAAGAACTTCTGGAACGCTCGTAAGTCAATATTTGAGACTTGAACGGGCTTCATGGACTTAACAGACTCCCTCAACTCTCTTCTTGGTACATCTTTCAAAGGAGGCCAAGGGGCTCTATTTATAGAGTGGAGTTGAGACTTCACCTCTTCTCCTATCCGATGTGGGACTAAAATACCAATACTCAAAAATAGAGTTTGATATTTTAGATCATCCCACAATCAGCATAGAAGTGTGCCAGTCCACGCCTACCCCCCGAACACTCCCGTGCATGCACAAGACATCCTGGAGTCTGTGTCCGTGTCCGAGTCCGAGTCCGCACAACAAAAATTAACTTTCATCCTTGTTGGATTTAATCTTTTTTCCTTCTAGGAAAATACTTCCACATGGCACAAACTTGTGCCCCACTACACCTCATGTGCACACCTCAACACAAGCAATGCATTATATTGAGATACTCACCATTTGGTGTAGCCGATGTGGGACTATCTTTTCTAGTCCAAAGGCAAAAACACCAACAATCCCCCACATATCTCAATATATGGGTTGAGCGTTCCCCACAGTGACTTCCCATCATGTATTAGGAGAGATGTCGCTGCGACTTGAATCTTCCCGCATAGGTTAAATAACAACATGATACAAGAATGGACTAAGTCTTGAATTCTGCACCATAATTGCAATTCTTCCTACTCACATAATGACATCAACTGTGCTTCTAGCTGCACATTGAAGGCCTTGTGCCAGCCTGGTTTTAGTGTATAATTTTGGGCGTCTACAAGCTTACCCTCAAGAGACGGCCTGATATCTCTTTCCATACACTATAGGTGAGTTCTTTATTAAAGAGATATGACATGAAGCCTTGCGCTTCCTTGCGGTGCTACACCGCTATGACATGGCCTGAAGCCGAGGCATTACCCCTACCTGGGAACCTCATCGTAGTGTCATACTACTGTAGCATGAGGTCTCAGTCTCTTTGTAGTGCCAATCTACTCAGCATGAAACCTAAGGCTTCCTTGCGGTGTTACGTCGCAACGACATGGCTTACAATGCCAAGGCTTTACCCCTACCTGGGTACCTCATCGTGGTGTCGTGCCACTGTAACATGGGGCCATTCTCCCCTTTATAGTGATGTCTACAACTCTTTAATTACGTCATACAGCATTAGGCTACCTGCCTATTTGCGGTGCTACGCCGCTATGACTTGACTTGCAAAGCCGAGGCATTACCCCTACCTGGAAACCTCATGGTGGAGTCACCCCACTGTAGCATGGAGTTTCACTCCTTGTAGTGCTGCTCTACCGTGCTTCCTGTAAAGCACACCAGGCATTCACTCTGCCTGAGAACTCATTAAGGCGTTTAAGCCAACCTTCCACAGGATCTGTTTTTTTCCGCAGAAAATACATAGTAGACAACAGTGGTTATGGGTTCGTATCCCTTCCATGTTCCAGAGAACAAGTACCCACTGTTACCTGATAGTTTCCCAGTCAGTGATCCTCCTTTGAACCAAAAGTTAGATGCCTAGTAGATTTCTCTTTGAACTAATAGAATAAAACTTTATGGTAGGATTACAAAGACACTATCAGAATGCCTTCAATCCCATTTTACAAGCTGTGTCATCGATCAACTGGCGCTTGAGGCCCTTTATGAACGGATTTGCCAGGTTCTTCTGACTCCGAACATCAATCACTGCAATAACACCTCTCTTGATAAGATCGTGTACTCCTCTGTGCTTCAACCGCACCATTCTCTTCTTCCCGTTGAAGGGTTCATTTGATGCCACTGCTGCTGCCGCCTGGTTGTCACAGTATATCGGTATTGCCGGTATCTGAGCCCCAACCACTGGAAGATCATACATGAGCTCCCGAAGCCACTCTGCTTCATCTGCAGCAGCATCCAATGCAAAGAATTCAGATTCCATGGAGGAGGGAGATAACATAGTCTGCTTCTTCGACTTCCACGATATAGCAGCTCCGTCCATGGCGAATACGAATCCACCTGTGGAATACTCGCTATCCATATCTGAACGCTAGCTAGCATCACTGAAGCCTTCCACTACTGACGGATCTTCGCTGTAGAAAAGTGCATATGTCTGAGTTTTCTTGAGATATCTCATAACACGCTTCACAGCTTTCCAGTGCTCAACGCCTGGATTGCTAGTGAACCGACTCAGCATTCCCACTGCAAAAGCTATGTCAGCCTTGTGGCAGTAGTAGCGTACATCAAGCTTTCGATGACGCTAGCGTACTCCAACTGCCTGACGCTTTCCCTCGAATTTGACTCCAGCTTCTGATCACTCCGGTACGGTGTATCAATAAAAAGAAGATCTTGATACCCGTAGCGATGTGAGCATCTTCTCAATATAATGAGATTGTGACAGCGCCATTCCAGTGCCTGTCTGGATGATCTTGAGCCCCAAGATTATGTCGACATCCCCCAAGTCCTTCATACTGAACTTGGTCGAGAGGAATTTCTTTGTCTCTGTGACGCAACTTAAATCCGTACCTAGGATTAGCATGTCGTCCACGTAAAGACATACGATTACTCCTCTTTCGTCAGCAAACTTCGTATAGACACACTTGTCTGTTTCACTGACCCTGTAGCCATTTGACCTTATCACCTTGTCAAACTTCTCATGCCACATTTTGGGAGCTTGTTTCAAACCATACAGAGACTTCATCAACTTGCAGACTTTGTCTTCTAGACCTCTGATGACAAAACCTTCTGGTTGTTGCATGTAGATCTCTTCGGTCAGCTCGCCATTAAGGAATGCCGTTTTCACATCCATCTGATGTATCACAAGCTTGTGTATAGCTGCTAGAGCAATTAACAATCTGATGGTTGTCATCCGAGCTACTGGAGCATAAGTGTCAAAGTAGTCGATCCCCTGCTTCTGAGCAAACCCCTTGGCTACTAGCCTGGCCTCGAACTTGTCAATGGTTCCATCTGCTTTCATCTTCTTCTTGAAGATTCATTTGCATCCGATGGGTCTTGCTCCTTCTGGCAGGTCAACCAATACCCATGTGTTGTTGGAGGTGATTGAGTCAATCTCGTTGTCTATCGTCTCCTTCCAGAATATAGCATCTCTGGTCTTCATCGCCTCATCATAGGTAAGCGGATCTGCTTCCACATGATAGGTGACGAAGTCATCTCCGAAGTCTTTCGGCCTCCTCGTTCGCTTAGTTGACGGCTGAGCGAGTTCTGGTTCAGCTGGTGTCTCCTTGACGACAGCTTCATCTTGGACTACTGGTTCATTAAAGACTTATGTCTGCTTTGTACCCTCATTATTCTCCGAAAGATCCGCGAGAACAATATTCTTGTGTTTTGCAAACTTGTCTTCAAAGTATTCACCATCGCGAGATTCGATGATATGGTTTGACTCGATATCAAGGAATCTCCGAGCATCACTCTTCTCGGCATACCTCAAGAAGATCGCCTTCGTAGTCCTTGTCCCCAGCTTCTAAATCTTCAGATCCGGGAGCTTCACATAAGCCAGACACCCCCACACTCGAATGACATTCAAGTTAGGTCTGACTTTGAACCAGAGTTCATGAGAAGTTATGTCGAAAGTTGCATATGGCACTCTGTTCAGAATGAACGTTGCCGTTAGTGCAGCTTCTCCCCAGTAACACTTTGGAAGACCGGCAGTCAACATCATGGAGTTCATCATCTCTGTCAATGTTCTGTTCTTCCTTTCTGCTGCTCCGTTGGATTGAGGAGAGTACGGAGCCGTTGTCTCATTGATGATTCCATGTTCTTTGCAGAATGATAAGAATTCATGAGACCGATACTCCCCGCCTCGATCACTCCTTAACCTCCTGAGTTGTTGTCCAGTTTGCCGCTCAGCCTCGGCCCTGAACTCCTTGAACTTCTCGAATGCTTTGTCTTTAGACTTGAGCAAGTAGACGAAAGCGTAATTTGAGAAGTCATCGATGAAAGTAATGAAATACTTCATCCCGGCCTTTTTAGAGAATTGTTTGAAGTCACAGATATCTGAGTGAACCAACTCCAGAAGATCTGTGCTTTGATGGACCCTGTGAAAGGGTTTCCTTGTGATCTTCGTCTGAGCACATACTTCGCATTTCTCTACCTTACCCCCACACTTGGAGATAAGTCCTAGACTAGACATTCTGTTAATCCTTTTACAATAAACATGTCCTAGCCTATTATGCCACAACTCAAGAGAATAATCAGAAAAAGTGATTGCATTTATATTATCATGCTGGGTTACAACAAGCTGAATCTTGTACATTCCTTCAGTTTGGAAAGCTTTCCCGAAGAATGTACCATTCTTAGACATCACCAACTGGCCAGCATTGATGTCCATCCTCAAGCCTGCGTTGCAGAGCATACTTCCAAAGATCAGGTTTTTAGTAATTACTGGAACATGCTTCACACCTTGAAGCGTCAGAGTGTTCCCCGATGTGAGTTTCAGCTCCACCGTCCCGATCCCCAGTACTTCAGCTTGTGCCTGGTTTGTCATTATGACCTTCTCTGAAGTTGGCTCATAAGAGACGAACCAGTCTTTGTCTGAACAGACATGGCAGGTCGCACCAGTGTCTATCCACCAGTCCAAGTCAGCCCCCACAGTTGCAACCTGTGCTATCATGGCAACTAGATTAGTAATCATAGAAACCTTACTAGGCTCACCTTGTTCTTTGGTCTTGGACTTGTATTCGGATTTGTAGTGGCCCTTCTTGCCATAATTGAAGCAAGTCACATGGGATTTGAACTTCTGCTGCTTGAAAGCAGGACCCTTCACTTTCAGATTCGTGAAGTCCTTCTTTTTGCGATGAGAAATAGCCTGCTTCCCCTGGTACTCTCTGGTTTGGACCAGATTTGCCTTCGCCAGTTGTTTGGACAGAGTATCCATCTTCTGTTGAGAGCGCATCTCGTCCTCAACATGGATCTCTTGCAAGAAATCTTCTAAGCTAATTTCCATCTTCTCAATAAAGCTTTAAGATTGTTAGTACCGAGGCACAATTTTCGATGGAAAATTCTGAAACTGAAACAATTGTACACACAACGTTTCAAATACAGCACCTTAAAGAAGATGTGCAACAGAGATCCTGGAGGATTCTGAATTACGAGGATCTAAAAAGATTCTACGTAATACACAAAAAATCTAAAGAGACTTTGTGCAAGCAACTATCGGCAGTAGAGCTTCTAAAAAGAAGTTACTGTAAAAGGCAACAGCAGCAATGACAGGCGAGAATGAGATGCTGGGGTGAATGAACCACCATTGCTCAAAGCTTTATTCGTCCCACACGAGCACGAACAGCTTCCAGGAACCAGCAAGTTCACGAAGAACTTCTGGAACGCTCGTAAGTCAATATTTGAGACTTGAACGGGCTTCCTGGACTTAACAGACTCCCTCAACTCTCTTCTTGGTGCATCTTTCAAAGGAGGCCAAGGGGCTCTATTTATAGAGTGGAGTTGAGACTTCACCTCTTCTCCTATCCGATGTGGGACTAAAATACCAATACTCAAAAATAGAGTTTGATATTTTAGATCATCCCACAATCAGCATAGAAGTGTGCCAGTCCACGCCTATCCCCCGAACACTCCCGTGCATGCACGAGACATCCTGGAGTCCGTGTCCTTGTCCGAGTCCGAGTCCGAGTCCGAGTCCGCACAACAAAAATTAACTTTCATCCTTGTTGGATTTAATCATTTTTCCTTCTAGGAAAATACTTCCACATGGCACAAACTTGTGCCCCACTACACCTCATGTGCACACCTCAACACAAGCAATGCATTATATTGAGATACTCACCATTTGGTGTAGCCGATGTGGGACTATCTTTTCTAGTCCAAAGGCAAAAACACCAACAGCAAGTACATTGTACCAATATTCAATGCTAGTCTTCTTTCTACCTTTCGTACATCATCAAGTCTTCTTCTGAATCGAGCTGAACAATTTCTTAAGTATCAATCGTAGCTTTGTCAAATTACCAAAATAGACGAGATTGTTAGCCTATACATCCATAGTCAAACCGATTTCAATAATTGACTTAAAACTTCGTGCTCGATATGAAAAGAAACAGAAGATCGCAGATTCATCTCAACAGATTTTTTTACTTTATTCTGTATTTTTTTTTTATTTAGTCTAGAAAATTGTGTGTCGAGATCACTGGCAAATTTAGAATACACGACTTTCAACATCTATTTTTTCTAACCCAAAACAAAAACCTAGACTCTTGTTTATCCAAAAACTCCACAAACCAAAATGACTAGATTTGACCTAACCGAACTCAGTCAGAGTTATGCCCAAACTCGGTAAGTCAAATCACTCCTGGTCAGCTGAATAATCACTCTTGGTCAGCTACATATTCCTACTCCTTTTGATCTGCGACGTTCAAAATTTTGAACATTTGCCATACCGAGTTCTACCCGAACCCTGTCCCAAAAAATTCTATAAGTTGAGAAAAAATTCACATTTCTATTCACTCATTCATTCTCCATCTTCTCTATCTATTCCAAATCTTTTTATCTACTTGAATGAGCTTTAATCTTTCTATTTCCAAGACAACTCATATTCTTCTAAGTGTTGGTGGTTTCTGATTAGGAGTACTCGAATTGTACAAGCTTGGAGTATAAAAGCTTTCTACATAAAGGTGTTTGAAGTTTGTTCGTGGGCTTCGAATAAAAACACGACGATGTTGAAGTTGGCGTGTTCTTCGGAGCAAAGCACGCAGCATAATCTCTATTCAAAAATAGTAGATTATAGCGAGCAAGAGTTCTCGCGAACTGGACTAGTCCTCTCAGAGGAAAACCAATATAAATTTCGGTGTCTGCGTATTGCTCTCTTGTCTCCACTTACTTATTATTTTACTTCATTGTATTAAATTTTTATTTATATACTTGCCTCACTTGCTTAGTTTTTTAATTAGAGAATTTTCTCCGTTGCACTCTATTCACCCGCTCTATAGGTGCCATCGATCCTACACACTTGAGGTTGTTCTCTTTGTAGTTATTATGGATTCTTGTGCTCTTAATTTGGTTATAATAACTAACATGTATGTCATGTGCATTACTTTGACTCATAAAAGAGTGAGATTTGTTATGGGTTAACAACCTATATGAATTGGGTAATGACATTGTGTGTATGCTAGGTTGTTGATTATAGAAGGGATCAATGTTCTGATACATCGGGTTGATCATGTCCCCTTAAGGAGCTAATAAGGATTGTCATATAAACCATAAAGGTAGATTGTGTCTTGAATGACAAATAAAGTTGAGTGGTACTAGTTAAGAATAAATAATATCGATCAATATAGTTGTTAGTAAATTATTTTGATTGACGAACATTTGATATCTTAACATGGGGAGTCGAGCATGCATATAATAAGGAATCCATAAACAAAATTGTGGATTAGGAAGGTAGTATAAAAATAGCTATTTAGTGGATCCAGCTATTGTTAACGGGGTTGGGTTGTGTGTGTTCAGGCTGAACATGGAATACCTAGATCTTTTAGGAGACCTAACCCTAATTTCTTCTCATGGTCCTTGTTGTAGCCTATATACATATATATTCTCTATTCTCTGGACGTCATAATCATAAATAGCATCTTTCTCTAAATTCATTTTCACATAAAGAAAGAAATAGAGGTCGGCCAAGGAGAAGAGAAGGTTGGAAGATAGTCGACTATACGACATCCAACATAAGGAAGGAATACAGAAGAAGATCTTGAGGTCGCTGACTGATCGAGGTTGTTGGAAACTGTCATCCACTTATCATCACTTCAGGTACAATTCGTGAACCCTGGTTTCTGCCATTGAAGGGTTAGATCACATGTTAAACTTGTTCATGTGTTATCGATCGATATGCACACCAATATGCGGTCATAGGGATCCCCAATTCAATCAATTGGTATTAGATCTAGTATTTGATCCATATTGTCCAATAAAACTTGTATCAAAAATAGTCGGTAGATGTAGATCTGTTCTGACTTAGTTTTGCAAGCATTTTAGATCTAATTATTATGGTCTGAATGCATGTTTTATTTCTATGGTTTAAACCCATAGCTTGTCGTGGCTGCTATTCTTCATAGATGTAATTAAAATTATGAGGGTTGATTGTTCTTACTTATTTTATTTCTTCAATCTATATTATGTATAAACTCTTTCGAGAGTCATAGGATTGATGTAATTCGTGAACCCTAGTTTGCACTATTGAAGGATTAGATTACGTGTTAAAGTTGTTCATATTTTATCGATCGATATGTACACCAACTGCGGTCCTAGAGATCCCCAGTTCCATCAATTGGTATCAGAGCCGATATTAGATCTATGTTTTCCAATAAAACTTGTATAAAAAATAGTTGATATATGTATATCTATTGTGACTCAATTTTGCAGGCATCTTAGATCTAACTATTATGCTCTGAATGCATATTTTATTTCTATGATTTATACCCACGACTTGTCTTGGCTATTGTTCTTCATGGATGTAATTAAAAATTAGGGTTGGTCATGCTTACTTATTTTATTTCTTCAATCTAGATTATGTATAAACTCTTTTGGGAGTCATAGGATTGATACAATTTATGAATCCTAGCTTCAGCCATTGAATGATTAGATTACGTGTTAAACTTGTTCATATTTTATCGATTGATATGCATACAAATCTGCGGTCCTCGGGATCTCCAGTTCCATCAATTGGTATTAGAGTCGGTATTGGATCTATGTTGTTCAATAAAACTTGTATCGAAAAATGGTCGGTAGATGTAGATCTGTTTTGACTCAATTTTTCAAGCATCCTAGATCTAATTATTTTGGTCTGAATGCATATTTTATTTCTATGATTTAAACCCATGGCCTGTTGTGACTATTGTTCTTCGTAGATGTAATTAAAATATAAGGGTTGAGTGTGCTTATTTATTTATTTCTTCAATCTAGATTATGTATAAAATCCTTCAAGAGTTATAGGATTGATGTAATTTTAAATTATTTTGGTCTGACGTGATAGTGGTGGGGGCTTTTTCTGATACGAAAAGAGATGTTTAAGTAGTCCGGAGACACATGGATGATTTTTGATGAAAGAATAGACAGTACAACATTCTGGATCTAGCACGGTTGAAGAAGAAGCAGGATATATGACATAATAGATTTTTATTTTTCTCTTATTGCTACATTTGCTTATTATGTTACGCATGTTTGTTGTTCTGTGGATGTTTATTATAAACTGAGCCCACCGTTAATAATGGACAACATGGAAATCAATTAGTAGAAAAATCCTCATTGTCAAATAACTAAGTGGGAGAGGGAGTTCATTTTCACATGGTCTCCATTACTAGTTTGTACGTGATGTAATTATACTTTCTTTTTGACTTTAGTGCCTTCGTGCATATCGTATGAGTCTAATTATAGATCGGCAGTACAGATTTCCTTTGGAATAATTATAGAAACCTAGTGCGTGTTCACTTCTCCATCTGAAGGAACTCAGCATGAAGTAATTTACTTAGTATTAAGTAATGGTGTATACTTAGATACAAATAATGGTATCCTTCCCATCGGAGTCACTGCTATTTTTTGTTGGACCAAAGCAGGACCAATATATTAATTGTACTTGTCATAAAGTTAGGTTGACATGAAAGTAAAATTAATAGGAAAATTTGTTGACCCAAACTGGATCATTGTCAACCTAATTTTGAGTATTGACAAAAATAATATCTGTTATGATCCAATATGACACATCTAGCTCAAAAACAGAACATCATCACATATCGGTTTGAGACAAGACGTCATCAACACATGAAGCTATTACTTGTATTATGTGTCTGTAATTTTTACATTTATTTGAGTCTAGAATTATGTAGGATGAGTAGCACTGATTGTCTTAAACCTAGAATCACTTATCCAAAGCTCCACCAAACAATCACCAAACCAAACAAAGCCCATTTGAACAACCTAGTCCCATTATCCATTCTGGCCCAAGAATATGGAATTCAGGCCGAACTCTGCCCTAAGCAAAGTTCGGGCCGAACTCTGGTTCCTTAATTTAAGGATCCTAATTTCTAGGGTTTGTTGGTTTTTAGTAGTCCAATGGCCAAAAATTTGAATTTTGGGACAAAGTTCTGGCCGAACTCTGCCTCCCTGGATTAGTATATATAGGGCATGATTTCTTTCATTTTCATTCATCTCTTCATATCATCTTCAAATCTTCTATAGCCTTATACATTCTAAGCCTACTCTTTCCATCTACTAGTCACACAACTTCCTAAGCCCTAAGGTGCTCATTGCAATTCAGCTAGAAGTTTTGTGCAAGAGTTTGAAAGTAGTCGCTTAGACAATTACAAGTCTTGTCTCAGCTAAAGTGTAAGAAGTTTTTGTGCTCTTCTGAGTAAAGGCACGTGGTGTACCTCTATTTCACAAATAGTGGATTTCAATCCTGAGCAAGAGTTCTCAAGCCTAGACTAGTCCTCCACAAGGAAAACTAGGTTAAAACTGTTGTATTTGCGTATGCTTTTCTGATCTCTCTTATTTTCGTATTAATACTCTGATTACTTATTTTGTTGGTGAAAGAGTTAATTTTTATTTGGTTATTATCGACACAAACTCTATTCACCCCCTCTAGAGTTGCCTACACGTACTTCAATTGGTATCAGAGCTCTGTTCTCTTATATCGAATAAACATCTTAGAGTTGATCCATAGCAACCACACAACCTATCTTTACCAACTATGGTGAGGGACATTCTACAAATAGGCCACCCCTATTTGATGGAACCAACTACACCTATTAGAAGACTAGATTGAGTTTTTATCTTAAGTCTCTAGACTTTGTTTTTTGGACCATCGTCACTGATGGTTACAAGAAGCCTTCTAGAACCACTATCGATGGGACTCTCACTGAAAAACCCCATGACAAATATATCGACCAGAAAAAAATAGGTTAGTCTACATGCTAGGGCTATTAATGCTCTCTTTGGTGCCATAGACAGAATAAATTCAACAAGGTCTCTACATGCTCCACGTCACATGAAGTATAGAAGCTTCTGGACGTGATACATGAAGGAACCATACAGGTTAAAAAATCAAAGATCAGTCGTCTGACACAAGAATACGAGACATTCAAGATGAAGCCAAATGAGATAATCACTCAAATGTTCACAAGGTTCCTCGACGTCATCAACCTGCTATCTTCCTTTAGCAAAGAGTGCTCCAACCATGAGAAGATCCGCAAGCTACTCAAGGGGCTTCCAGAAAAATTTGGAACCCCAAGGTGACGGCAATCATCGAAGGCAATGATCTCACCAACATGTCAATGAAAACTCTGATGGGCATGATGATGACTCATGATCTCGATCTCAAAGACTTCGACGAACCTGCTCCAAAGAAAAAAGAAATTGCGCTTAGAGCTCATCACCGAAGAACCATTCCAGAGGAGACAGACGACGATAATTTAGATGGTGATGATCAAGCACTCTTGGTATGCAACTTCAAGAAGTTTCTACACTTCAATCAAAGGAAGAATGACCAAATGGAAGATGATGAAGAACCCGCTTGCTTTGGTTGCAAGAAGACAGGACACGTTAGAAAAGACTGCCCTGTAGCAAAGAAAGGAGGCAGATATGAGAAGTCGTATAAGAAGTCATCCTCACGAAAGTATGCCAACACCAATATCTGCCATGAAAGCAAAGCCAGTGACTCATACGAGGAAGATGACGCTCCCATGACTCGGCTAACATTTGTCTAATGGCAACATCTGATAAGGTAACTCGTGATCCACTTGATGATTTCACTTTTGATGAACTTGGTGATGCCTTTAGTGATATGCTTGAAGACCATAAAAAGGTTATTAGAAAGTATAAACATGCTAAGGATAAAATCATAGCTCATGAAGCTGAGATCCATAGATTTTCATGCTTACTAGATAATGTTAGAGACACACCTCCCATAGAGGACACTGAGGAGGTATCCAAGCTTAAATTAAGCTTACACGATGCCGAATCTATCATTAAGAAACAAACATGTGATATTTTAGCACTCAATAAAGATCTTGCTGAAGAGAAAAACAAATAAAAGGTTGCTACTTCTAGAATTAAAAGGACTTTCTGCTAAATATGATGAAGTGTGTGCTGCCTCTAAGAAATTAGAGATCAGGCTGGGTAAACAGGTTGCTCAACCTCAAACTCAGTCTCACAGTCACATACACTAAATGCCAACACAAAAGAACACGTCATCAAAATAACATGCATCCACATACTATATCTAACCGTGCTTTTATGTATACCTACTCCCATGCAGCACGTAAAACACCCACACGTAGTTATTATCATCATCCTGCCACTACACATAGTCACTATCATCATCCTGCACCCATATATAGATATCACTATCATCCTACACCAAATACAAATATGCATGCTACATGTACATACTGTGGTTTACATGGACACATATTACCACAGTGTAGAATTAGAAAATTAGTTGATAAGAATCTAGATGCATGGGTACCGAAAACTAACCGTTCAGGAACCTTAAAGATTTGGGTACCAAAGGTCACGTCTACTTCTGTAGGTGGACCGTCCTTTACCAACTAGAAGCAAATAGATTCTCGACAGTGGGTGCTCGTGATATATGACTGGAGATGCTAATCTATTCGTAATACTATCGATGAAAAGGGAAGGATATGTATCCTTGGCAACAATATGAAAGGTTATATCATAGGTAATGGTACTATTGGTAATCCTCCTTTTTCCGTCATTAAGGATGTCTATTTAGTGACTGAGTTAAAGCATAACTTGCTCAGCATCAGTCATCTTGCTTATCATGGATATGATATTAACTTCGATAAAACTAAATACTTTATCTATGATAGATCATCTGGAGACATCGCTTTTGAAGGGATAAGAGAAGATAATATATATATTTTCTATTTGTCTATAGATACTAACAGTGAAGGAAGATGCCTCTACGCTCACAAAGACGAAAGGCTATTATGGCATCAATGTCTTGGTCATGCTAATATGGACACCATATCCAGACTATCTACCAAGAAGCTAGTAAGAGGACTGCCTGACATCACATTCAAAAAGGATACGGTATGTGGCGAATAAAAGAATAAGGCTACCAAATCTTCTTTTAAATCCATCAATACTGTAAGTACCACTCGACCTTTTCAACTGCTTCATATGGACTTATTTGGACCTAGTAGAGTAGCCAGTCTTGGCGAAAAACTCTATGCTTTTGTTATTGTAGATAATTTTTCGAGATTTAATTGGGTTTTCTTTCTTACAAACAAAAGTGATACTATTTATGTTTTCAAAGTATTTTCTAAAAAGGTTCAAAATAAAAAAGGCTACATGATTACTCGAATCCAAAGTGATCATGGTGGCAAATTCAAAAATTCTGATTTTGAAAAGTTTTATGAGTCAAATGGTTTTGATCATGAATTTTCTTGTCCTAGAACTCCTCAACAAAATGGTGTTGTGGAGCGGAAGAATAGAACTCTCGATGATATGGCTAGAGTTATGTTGAATCAATTTTCTCTTCCGAAATATTTTTGGGCAGAGCTATCAGTACAGCATGCCATGTCTTGAATAGGGTGTTGATTCTTCCTATTTTAAAGAAAACTCCCTATAAACTTTGGTTTGGTAGGACACCTACTATTTCTTATTTTCGAGTGTTTGGTTGTCGCTGCTTTATCCTAAATACCAAAGACAACTAGGGCAAGTTTGATGCCAAAGCTGACGAAGGTATTTTTCTTGGATAGGCTGCCAAGAGCAAAGGATATAGAGTGTTCAACAAACGCTCTATGATTGTTGAAGAGTCTACTAATGTCACATTTGATGAAAGTAATAGTACAGTTGCTATCCCCGATAATGACGTTGACGCTCACATCGAACCATCAACCTCTACACCTGTGGATACAATACCTGGAACCAATTAACTGGAAGGCTTACTAAAGAAATTCCAATTCACACCTTCACATCCAGCAAACTTGGTAATAGGTGAGGTAACAAGAGGGGTAACTACTCGATCTTCTTTTAGAGACTCTATAGCTAGCACTGCATTCATTTCTCAAATAGAACCCAAAAATATTTTAGAAGCTTTTAACGATGAATTTTGGATATCTGCAATGTAAGAAAAACTCAACCAATTTAAAAGGAGTCAGTTTTGGGAACTTGTTCCGAAACCTGTTGACCATTCGATCATTGGTAGTAAATGGATTTTTGTAACAAAGTTAATAAGGACGGTTCAGTCACTCGCAACAAGGCTCGTCTCGTAGCTCAAGGATACAACCAAGAGGAAGGTATCGACTACGATGTGACGTATGCTCATGTTGTACGACTTGAATCTATTCGGATGCTTTGTGTATTTGCAAATTTTTAAAACTTTAATTTTTTTCACATGGATGTGAAAAGTGATTTTCTAAATAGTTTTATTAAAGAAGAGGTTTTTGTAAAACAACCACCTGGTTTTGAAAATCACAAATTTTCCGACCATATTTTCAAACTTAAGAAAGCACTCTATGGCCTCAAACAAGCTCCCAAAGCCTGGTATGAACGCCTTAGCGCCTTCTTACTAGATAAAGGTTTTTCAAAAGGAAAAATTGACACGACACTTTTCATAAAGTCTTTTGATGATGCCATTCTGTTAGTTTAAATTTATGTAGATGATATCATATTTGGGTCTACTAATAACGGTCTATGCAAAGAATTTGCCAAGTGTATGCAGAACAAGTTTGAGATGAGCATGATGAGGGAGCTCAACTACTTCCTTAGACTTCAAGTCAAACAATACCCGCAAGGCGTCTTCATTAGTCAATCGAAGTATACAAAGGACATGTTGAAAAAGTTTGAGCTTGACAACATCAAACCTATCAGTACTCCTATGGCAACTACAACAAAGTTGGAACCTGATTAAAGCGGCAAACCTGTTGATCAACGTAAGTATCAAGGTATGATTGGTAGTCTATGTATTTAACTACTAGTCGTCCCGATATCATGTTTAGTGTTTGCCTATTTTCTAGATATCAAGCTAACCCTAAGGAATCACACATGACCGCGTTTAAGCGTATCTTTAGATATCTTAAAGAAACTATTACGGTGGGCTTGTGGTATCCTAAAACTACTACCTTTGACTTAATCGGATATTCCGATGTAGATTTTGCGGGATGCAAAGTCGACCGTAAGAGTACCAGCGGCACGTGTCATTTGCTAGGAAAGGCTTTAACCTCGTGGTTTTGCAAAAAACAGAACTCAGTAGCACTATCCACAATATAAGCTAAATATATCGCAGCTGGTCGTTGTTGTGCTCAGATTCTGTGGATGAAGCAAACTCTTTAAGACTATAACTTACTATTCAAGCACATACCTATTTTCTGTGATAACACTAGTACAATCAATTTGACCAAAACCCAGTATGTCACTCATGCACAAAGCATATAGAGATTAGACATCATTTTTTGCGTGATCATCAACTGCATGGCACCATCAACTTAGAATTCATTGACACTGAACATCAGCTAGCAGATTTTTCTACAAAACCACTAGCCGAAAAGCGCTTCAATTTTCTTCGTCGAGAGTTGGGAATTTTGGATGAAACTGTCATACAATAAGTTGTACCTGCATAAATAACGATTATAACAAATATCCTTCATAGTGATATTTCTTTGGTACAAGCCGAAATGGGCCTTCTGACAACAAGGCGTAAAAGCCTAAGCGACACGGTGCACTAGTCTTCTGACTACCGCTAGCTGGGATCCAACCCCTACAGCTTACTTGAGGCAGTTCAACTATGCTGATAAGTATTTTAACAATAATTTACAGCCTGGTTTAAATTATTCTATGCCTATATCTTTCAAGATTACTAAGTCAAGGCAAATCCTATTAAATCTTTCTTCAACTATCTTTTTTGAATTTTTTGAGTTCTGGCACCAAGCTCACAAAGCTCGGGCTAAACTTCGTCTGCTGGGTTCCAGAACCTCTAACAGCTCTCAGCCATCCATTCTTTTAATCCAAGGGCCATAATTTAATACGATCAGCCGGCCCTACCCTTCTAATACACAAATATCCTCTCTATCTCTCTATCTCTCTATCTCTCTCTCTCTCTATCTCTCTCTCTCTCTCTCTCTCTCTTCATTCCCACCTTCTTCAATGTAATGCCCCAGTCCCAAAATACGTAGGATTGGGAACGTAGACATGCCAGCTGCATTCATACGAAGTATACTCCAATATATGAAAGCCTCGTATAAATACATAAGCTGTAAAATGCATTAGAACCATAACTAATCTCATCCACACAGAATAAATGAATAAAAGATATCATATAATGAGAATGAATTTGTCTTGATATAATATGTTGGGCGGAGACAAATCCACTACCAACAAAATAAGGAAATAAAATACATGGAAAATGAAATGAGCGGCGAGCGAAGCGAAGACGATCCAAATGCAATCATCCTCGAAAAAATAGCGATGAACACGGCTAGAGCTAAAACACCTGCGAAAGACAATAGCACACACCTGGGGAGATAACCAGGTCCTCAGAGGGACGTAACAAGACACATAATATCATGCCATATAAACTGAATAAATATTTCTCAAATAAATAAGTAAATCGAATTATAACATGGTCCAATACGCACATACTGAACGAGCGTACCATCCCCCCAACCAAACAAGGACATGAGATGGTAAACTAATTCACGGCGACGTATCTTTCCATGCTATGAATCCAATATGGTATCCGGATCCCAACAAGGTTTAATACCTTCCCATCGAAGTAGTAAGTCACGCCTACAACCAAACAAGGACAAGATGTGACGAACTAATCCGCGACAAGTTATTGTTCCAAGCCACGGTCAGATACAAGTACCCAAACCAAAAGTACTCGTACCTAACGGATAAGGTAGCCTACCGTTCTAAGTGATATGTAGTTAAGAACAATCCTTCCTACACATGGGCCCTGGCTAAATAGGATCGGCGTAGTCCCCTTTTGGGCACCAGAGGCCCCATCAGTAAGAGCATGACGTTCCGCAGAATCGTCAGTGGCCGTCAGTAATCATGGGTCATCAACCCCGTATCTCCAGCGGAGAGTCCGGGTCACAAGGGAAGTGCATCGAAGCCCATACGCTAAGGAATTGTCCTCTCCGCCCAATGCCTACTGTGTTGTATCCACAACACAAACCACTATAACCGCTAAGTCAAACTAGCATGCAACCTCTATTAGTGGTTATTCCTATCGTACGGCTTGTACGTACTGGTGGCCAACCAATCACGCACTTCCGTGTTCTACATGCGACACACAACTTCGTGTTACAACGTGTCAAGGCCAATGAATGCAACACACAAGGTGGTCCCTTAAATCTAGGTTTAATTTGTAAAAATAATACACAGCAGGAAATATAAATGAACAGTAAGTTCTAACAGTTATGCCATGTATCACAGTTTATTTTGCATAAAAAAAAATAATGTATAAAATATGAGCTAAAATAATTAAACAGCGAATGGCAAGGTGTCTTGCCTGGTAGGACGCCTGGTGTGCTGCGAATATCACGGTGGTACAAACTGCAACTTCAGTGCAACAACTATGCATGGGAACCTCTGATGGTGGCACGGACAGTTCCATTGGGTCCAGAAGGGTCAAATTGGTTAGGATGGACATAAGGTAGTCTCGAAATGGGCGAAGGAATAGGAACAATAGGACTTGGATACGGACATGAGAAAATCAAAGAAAATAAATATTTATATATATACAAATTTTAGAAAATATTTATAATTCCTAAAAGCTAATTTTCACGAGTCAAAATATTTATAGGAAAATACAAAAAGTACTTTAAAGTAAACAAAACCGTTTTCGGCAAAAGCTCTAAGTTGTCAAAATACAATTTTAGGTAGAAATCTATATATATATATTTATATATATTTGGTCAAAATATTTCTATATAAAATATCAATAATCCAGAAAATTTGTTTGTGGTTTTTAAAACAGTATTTTAAAATATACTAAGTCAAATATAGTATTTTTACAAGATGACTTTGAAAATATTTGATAACCATGATAAAATATCAAAACCACTTATTGATAATAATAACCAAATAATCGCAAACTTAGCACTGTAAAAGTAATAAAACTAATAATAATAATAATAATAATAATAAAACAATCTTGCCTAGACTGCTTACTTGCTAATAATAACAATACTGGAAAATAATAAATAATAATAATGATAATAATAATAATAATAATAATATTATTATTATTATTAATATTAATATTAATAATAACAGCAGCTAACTGATCTTCTCTGTTAATATAATCATTAACCGAATAAAAATAAAAAATAAAAGCAAAATTAAACAAAAAGCAACGGAACAAAAAAAAGAGCAACAGAACCAATGAGAAGTTGACTACTGCTACAAAGCTAAACCTACCAACTACTGTTCTTCGAAAATAAAAAAATAAGGGAAAAGAGAGAGAGGGAGACGACGAGAGTGAGAGAGAGGGAATGGAGCGGAGGGAGTGGGTGAGCGAAGGTTATGGGTCGCCGGCAGTGGGGTTTGTGGAAGAAGAGGTCGGAGAGGGAGAGAGGTCGAGCGGGAAGGCGGAGCTCACGGCCGGGCGCGCGAGTACGCGGCGGAGGTTGGTGGCGTGAGGCGGAGGGAGTGAGGCGCTGGCGCGGTTGTGATGCCGAGGTGGGCGCGGTGAGCGGAAAGGGGGTCGGCCTGGCGCGCTGGATGGGCGGCCAGAGGCGGAGAGGGTTCGGTGGATGGGGGGCGTGCGGCGGCTAGGGCACGCCGGAGAGGGTCGACTAGGGCGGTTTGGACGCAGCGAGGGTTTAGCGGCCAAGCGCGGTTGGGAGCGGCGCACGCCGCCGGCTCGCGGTGGAGGTCACACGGCACGGGGGCTGGGTCGGCTAGTGGTCAGCCGGTCGGCGGAGCTACGTTGGTTGGCACCGACGGGGTATGTTTTAGGTTAGGGTTGGTTTTCTTAATTTTTGGTATTGGTTTGGGGCGGGATGCCGACGGTAGTGGTGGTGTTAATAATGGTGGTGGCGGCCTGCCGCGGCAGTGGCCGCGGTGGTGGTGTCGGTGATAGGTTGATAGTGGTGGCAGCAATGGCGTTTGGGACAGGGAACGACGGCGGGGGATTCTTGTGTGCTGATGGCGACAACAAGGTTGTGGTGAAGGTGTCGATAACTGTGACGGTCGGAAAGTCGTCGGGGTGGTGATCTAGGGGAGATGGCTAGGTCGGGATTTGGTCGGTGGTTAGGGATAGGATTATGATTAGGAATTCATTGATGTCGGGGTGTGTCCGACACGAAGAAATTGTGTATGTAAACGATTGGAATAAGATAATGGACGGGCGGGAAAATGGACACGATGCACACACGTTTGTGGTAGAGAAAATTGCAGAGTAAATAATAAATTGGAGGAGTACCTGCCTATTTATAGGATGTGGGAATTCCCAATTAGATAAGAACTAGGATCCCTTAAAATCCAATTTAGATATTTCCTAATTTAATTTAAAAGCAATCAAATCCAAATCCAAATCCAAATCTAATTTAAATCAAATCAAATTCCCTTAGTTTAAAATCAAATCAATTTCAAATATAGATATTAGTTTACTATTTAAATGTATCCATGGAATCAAATCAAAATTTAAATCTTCACAATAATTTTGAAATATATTTTCCAATAATATTAATAATAATAATTTTGAAAATTATATTATTATTTATAATAAACAAATAAATAATTATAAAAAATATATGTTTGTACAAATAATATTTATATAGATATACTTTTTTTAATTTACCATTTTATAGGAAAAATTTATTTATTATTATAACTATTAAATGGAAGGCTTTTCATAATAGTCATAAACTTTAAAATAATAGCTAGAAATAATTTTTTTGTCTATATTACTTTGAAACTATAAAAATAATAAAATTAATGTTTTTCAAAAATATGTACGCTCGCACATATTCGCACTCGACGGACAAGAAAAATAATTTCGTACGCGACGTAATATACGACTATGCGACGTACAATACAAAATTTTAAATTAGTACCAAATTTAATAAAAAATAGTTGAAATTTAGGAGTTTTACATCCTACCCAACTTAAAAGAATTTCGTCCTCGAAATTAAGAATTAGTAGGGGGTGAAAGCACAAGGAGGTATCGATGGGGAACAATCAATAACAAAAATCTTGTCGTAAGAAATTGCGATCTAGATCATAGGAAAATAATACGATATGGTCAGAATGAATGAGGGTCACGGTTAAGAGAACGAAATAGATTCGATTTAATTAAGCGATTAGAGGGTCTTGATAGAATCGAGTAGTTTAGGATAGCAATATCGGGTGAGAATGGTCATAGCTGATAGGAAGGCTAGAGAAAGTTCTAGTATAACGCCTTCGTCCTCCTAAAATATGTGAAGGCGAAAGCAATATAGAATTCGAAGGAGACGTTTATCGATTACGAATACGTGATTCAAAGACGATCGAATAATTTCAAAAAAATTGTCAAGACAGTCGTGGATGGGATTGTAAGGGCCACGTTTAATTATGTTCCCATCCACGTAGAGTAATAGACAAAAGCGAACCAAAGAGCACTTGGTTGGTCAGACCATTATGCACTGGTTCTGATTAGACAATAGGCTAGTGAGTACTCAATAGCATATGTCATGAACAAACTCGATAAAGAATAAGCTTGCAAAAACTAGGCTACATTAGCATCATTAGTTAAAACGGTAAATACATAGGTACGAGAGATTAAGATTTAAAGAAGGTAGAATGATTCTAGGTCATACAGTCGTCCTATAGTCTTCTTGTCCAAGTCCTTGGTTGGCTAGACGGGTTAGGTCCTCTAGATTCTAGGATCTAAATAAGTTTGCTAATATAGGTCACTAGGTCAAAGGGGTTGCTAGTTCATAAGGTATTCTACCCAACTTAAAGAATTAAACTAATGGTGTTTTGGGACAATTAACTAGTAGGGTCAATCTCTAGCAAGCACGATGGGAAGATAAGAATAGGGATGGAAGAAAGCAAGCAAGATGCAATTGATGAGTCAAACGGTAGATAAAATCAAGGAAAGAGGTCAAGTATGTGGATGAGATCCTAGACTTCTAATCCTATACGCAGGCTTGCTTGGTACGGTAAAGTAACCAAACAATTTATCTAGACCTGCATAGGCCACCACAAAAACATGTAACGCCCAAGTCCCAAAATACGTAGGACTAGGAACGTAGATATGCCAGCTGTATTCATACGAAGTATACTCCAATATATGGAAGCCTCGTATAAATACGTAAGCTATAAAATGCAGTAGAACCATAACGAATCTCATCCACACAGAATAAATGAATAAAAGATATCATATAATGAGAATGAATTTGTCTTGATACAATATGTTGGGCGGAGACAATCCACTACCAACAAAATAAGGAAATAAAATACACACTACAAGAAAAATGGCTTTTCTTGACGGTTTTTCCCCGTCAAGAAAGACTTTTCTTGACGGTTTTGGATCCGTCATCTAGGCCCCCGTCAAGAAAAGTCGACACTTTTCTTGACGGTTTTTTGTTTGTATCCTTGACGGTTTTAAACCGTCAAGAAACATGCGTTATCTTGACGGTTTTAAACCGTCAATAAAACAAACAAAAAACCGTCAAGAAAAGTGTCGACTTTTCTTGACGGGGGCCTAGATGACGGCTAATAACCGTCAAGAAAAGTCTTTCTTGACGGGGAAAAACCGTCAAGAAATTGTTTTTTGGTGTTTGCAAATCGTCACGAAATGAATTATTTTTTGACGTTTTTGCAACCGTCAAGTTAAAAACCGTCAAGGAATAAAAAAATTTGCCGTTTTACAACCGTCAAGATAAACATAATATATTCCAGAAATCCAATTACCAAATACACATAATTACACAGAATCCAATTCCAGAATCAATATATAATATCACAAGCATCACACAACTATAATACACAATTTTTATATTAAAAAATACGTTGTTCGTACATCCAAACATCCAACAAGTACATCCAACCACAAACACGTTCGTACACCATAAATATCCTAAACATTTATAGGAGTAAATTAACCAAAATATCTCTGAACCCAGAGCAGCATGCAACAAGTACATCCAACAAGTACATCCAAACGTCCAACCACAAACACGTTCGTACACCATATATACATATCCAAAACATATTTACAGGAGTAGATTAACCAAAATATATCTGAACCCAGAGCAGCATTTCCTTTAGGTTAATCTGCAAACAAGGTGAACATAACATTATAAGTCAGCAACACAACTGAAATTCAATCAAATTTTGAATGGACAGAACAATCTAGGGAGGACTCAAATGTTGCAGTAGTTTAAATGTGCAGGAAATCAGTTGGGGAAAAAAATACAGAAATAGAGAGACAGTTCAGTTTAACATTCAATTCCAATTAACATCAACAACAACCCCCAACCATCTCAGATATCACAGCATAGAAAACAACTAAGGTTAAACCCAGTTGAGTTATAACATTCAGTTCTTACTGAAAACTCAAATTATTTAGCAATTTCAAACCCAGACTAAACCCATATTCCCAGATTTGCAGTTCATAATACCCCCATATACTAGTTAACATAGGATACAATCTCAGATTTATAAAATGGAACCCATTCTCAGGTTGGGGTCATATCTGTCAATACTCAGTCCATTAGAAACCTATGATATCACAAACAAATGCAATGTATAAAACTCCCAATTCTGGAAAAGCACAACTAATATACATAGGTAACAGAAATCAAGCAAAAGTATCATGTTAGTTTTTGAAATCAAGAAAAACATGTGAGTATCAGAACTCTACATCAGAAAACCCAAGTATACATATGAGTCTCAGGCATGGTTGCATGTTACCATATCAATTTACATTTAGCAATCAAGTAAATTTAATGAACATTAAAACTCAGAAATGGTTCAGTTAAGCACTCAGTTTAGCACTCTTAACATATTAAGCAATCCCAACACCAATCTCAGGTTTTAGACATTCATTAAGAACCCAGTTATATTCAACAAATCAAAGACTCCATTTCTCAGTTAACATGTGAACTCAGGTTTCAAGCATACCAAATAAACCCAGTTATATTCAACAAATCAAAGACTCTTGCTATTAAAACCCCATTACTTGTCATGCCACAGGGCTATACCATTACTCACTCTCTATTAACACACAGAGAAACACATGACACTCCTGACACTAGCCAACCCTCTACTACAAACACTCGAGACACTACTTCTTCCCATACACTCACTCACACATGCCGTACATCACTTCCTAAGCTCAGACTAAGGGGGTCAAGCCCCTGCCACTGAAGCTCACTCTGCTGCATATTGGTCAAGGCACTGCCCTCCTACTGCAGACCCATCAAGGCCTGCTCCTTACTGCAACTGGCAGTTCCCCCCCTGCCTGCAGGGGCATAAACCCCATCCATTGACCTGCCTGCACTCCAAGGTTAACTGTTATTCTAACAGAAAGTAGGGAGCAGTCCCCAACTGATAACAACAGTCCCAATTGTTAACTGCTACAGCTATGCTCCATTATCCGAGCCCCCTCTTTATTACATATACTGATACACTAAACTCCAACCCCTTCCTCTACACAACTGATATAATGTCAAGTGTAATTGGTATAAGATTGAGCTATAGCCCTATATCACACAAACGTACTTATATATAGCAGTCCTTATATAAATGTTGTTTCCTAATGGACATGAACTCATCTCCACACTCACAAATACCATAAACTCATTTCACATTCACTGTGGAGTAAGGAACACAGACATACACACACACACACCAAATGCATATAACAGTCCACTCTAATCATATTCTTAAAACAGTCCACCATTTCCCCTCTCTTAAGAGATGCTCAAAATCTTGTCCATGAAGTAGATAAAGTCCAAAAATTACCTCAACTGATTGCTTAGATTAAGAACTGCGAAACATGATCCATCCACTCCGTACGCACTTCATTGATTTCATCAAATGTGTATACACACTTTTTATTATACTGTTTAAAAATAGGAAGAAAAAATGAAACATAAGTGATAATATATAAATATATTATAAACATACATGTTGATTAAGAAGAACATCACCTTGGGATTAAGCAAGCTTCGATCATATGAGATCTCTTTCATATATCTCATAACGTAGTAACCACATTCGATGGAGCCGGTTTGATTCGGTACCTATGCATAGAAAAGCAAAGATCTTACACACTTGTTCATTTTTGATTTATATATATATTAACGAGAAATATATTGAGAGAAATATATTGTACCTGAATTGCAATCCAGTTCAATTTAAATTTTTTCACTTGGTTACCACATTGAGCATGAAACATACGAAGCCCGCTATGCAAATTAAAGTGGAAAATATTATTTGTCATTATTAAAACATCTAACATTGACTATAGTTGTGCGAAGTATTGGGACAGATATATTCATGCATACCTTGTTACAATGTGCTTAAGATCATCACAGATGCAACTTCCCAAAGAATCCAAATAGTATGCTCTCATTAGTAAAAGATCAATGACTACCAAAACCCAATGATCACTGTAACACCATATAACACCAAGATATATACAAGTTATTGAGTATACAACCAAACAATTGCTAAATAACACAAGTTCAAAGCGACAAAGCATGTCAAGAGAAATAGTCGACTTTGTTTGTGACTGTGAAGTGGTTGATTATTGGTCGTGTGGTTTTTAAGTGAGGGAGGACTGATTTGAGTTACATATGCATGGTACAAATTGGAAAAAAAAAAGGAAAACTGAAACATAAACTGAAACTGAGACTAGCCCAATATGGAAACTGGAAACTGAAACTGGGTTTCAACAGGGAACCCAACATCTCAAAGAGTATCCTATACTCTTATTTGGTTTCCAACAGGAACCCATCATCTCAAGAGTATCCTATACTCTTATTTGAATATACATTCATGATTTCTTGAAAATGGGGAAATGAATATGAATACATTCCAGCAAGTTATATGTTCCAGAATGTTATAAAAGAAAATAAGTAAGAAATGTATCACCTCGGGTTGTATGGCAAGAAAAATAGTCTACTTAGCAATATGCAAAGTGCAACTACAAAAGTTTTGGAGTAAAAGAGGATACAAGGAACAAATGCAATAAAATATTGTAAAAGTCTACCTGGCTTCAGCATTCGATGACCGTATCTCGTCCTCAAGCTCTGTTTTCTTCCTTTCCTTAATAAGGTGAGTGAGAGGATGAGTGTCTATAAGGAGTATAACTGGACTCCTATTTGATAAAGTAACCAAGGCTTGATATGAAGTTATTTGATTGATAACTTAAAAATAACATAAATACTGTAAACAATGAGATCCAAGACCCTTAGTAACAGTGTAACACTGCAAAAGAACATAAACACTGCAAATTCGTAATCATCATGATGCTCCCGCTACAACTATTCTTCTCTCAGTAAATTAGATAGCTAACTGGTCTATATATAGTCACATTATTACACAAATGTGGCTACAAAACTTGACTGCCAAGTGCAGTTAACTAAAAATGGCCACAAAGAATATTATGTTTATCATGAAGTGATACCGACGAACTTACAAAGGACAGGATGTGAGAATCAAGAAGGTTTAGAAGACTTCAAGAAGGTTTAGAAGACTGCAAGCATCAACCACAACCATAGACATTCAGAAACATCATATATGTGAGTTCAGTAACGTTCTTAACAATGTAACTGTGAAATACACCAAACAGTGACATCAAAGAAAACGTAAAACGAGACGGCCACCGAAATATAAAGGTTAGTTTAAGAAGCTACAGAGACAACAGATAACGCAATATATCGATCATTTTAGTAGTGAATGATCATTTCCGCCATGCCATCAGATTTACTACAAAGATTAAAATGAGCTAAGATATCAAAGATATTTCCAATCTATATGAGAAATAAATCGGCATGAATAATGAAATAAACAACTATCACTGCCAGCGCAATGAAATGATACAATTCATCGTGGATTTTTTGAAGAACATTACCAGGCAGATTGACAAAACAGACAGGTTACTTCTGGTATTCATGGAAAGTTAAAAAGGAAACTAGCATATACTGATTTAAAGCGCTTATAATAATTACATCGGCCATCAACAGTCCATGCTTCTGTACCTTTTTTTTATAGACATATTTACATAAGGATCATTATATATAGATAACATTAGTCACTGACGACCGCATACATGTACTATCCACTGCAAGTTGCATGTTTAGTTTCCAGATATATAGATAACATTGTCACATATATTACATATTCAAATCTATAATAAGCTATATTCTTCCAAATTTATAAACTAACAATTAATGGGAAAGTTAAAATACGAATAAAGAATTTAATGGGTGAACAAATTCAAAACAGGAAACTCAGCCAACCTGTTCAGTTATATATTCAAATCTCAGGTCATCAACAAAGTTAAAACTCAGCTTTATAGGAAAACAAACTCAGTCATATCATAACATATGGTTTCATACAAAGGAAAATTAGTTTGTTCATTTAGAGCATTCAGTGAATCAGTTAATAAAGTTCTCAGTCATAAGTTCATTTAGAGCATTCAGTCCTAGCCTATCACCAGTAATATAAATTTAACATTTCAGTTTATCATCAACTAACAAAACAACATGTAAACCTTGTTAAAAACTGGAAGGAATATAATAGGACCTCTAGTCCTGGTGGTTATATAACTACCATCTTATCGCTCCTCCTTACTAGTGTACCTATTGGCTTGTATTGCACTTTTCCAAACCAGCTAAAACATTTTTTTTCTCATCTTGTCCTCAATTGGCGTTGTCTCCAACTTCACATGATTTTTCCTCTTAATCTTGTCCTCAACTGCACATGTGAGATACGAAAATTATTATGGGACACGGGCAAATGATTTCACGTGTACATGATGAATGATGATATAGCTTTTGTAGGTGGTCTATCCAAATGAAATTTATCGATCAAATTGGAAAAGTGGGCTAGGTGTTTGCATTTTATAGGGCAGGAAATAAATGAAAAGAAGGGTTAATGTAAATTCCGCTGCCGGAACTTGAACCCTGGTCTCTCTGGTGAGAGGCGAGTATCCTAACCAACAGAACTACAATGGAATCTTGATATTAACCTATATTTTCACTTTAACCTATATGATATACAATCAATTTTTAATTGCTCCGAAGACTTATTTTTATACACTGTTAGGATTTTTCAGAATCCAGATGTAGAAGTGGCACTTTGTGTCCATATTAAATAAGCACTGTCGTGCGCAATTCATGCAGATTTAGGATAATAAGTGGGACACGGAAGTGATTTGCCGTTTGTGGAGTCTACAAATTCCATGGGAGGTGTGAGGAAATATCATTGAGAACCTTACGAGGATTTTCATACCTTCTACTCTTATTTAATTGTTTATATGAAGAAGAGATTTGAACTTGATCCGGATTCCTTACAACAAAGGAAGCACGTTCACTCTAAAAGTGTGGCCGTGTCCTGTCGGTCATGTATCGGACTCTCCTCAGACACTCCAAAATACACTAGGACACACCAAAATAGGTGTCGTGTCCGTTTCGCTGTGTTGTGTCGTATCCGCATCCGTGCAACATAGACTACAACCAAAGACAATTTTTATGGCCAATAACTCATGCACCTTCCTATTTGTATGAGGTGTACTGGCTACACAAGGGATTGCCTGCAGTGTTCTGAATCTGGATTTGGAGAGCATTGACACCAAAGAAAGAGAAAAGAAAAAGGAAAAAAAAAGAAAATGGTGTAGAAAAATCAAGATTCAGCTACCTACCAAGCAGATATTTTCATGGTCAGGAATAATATACACCACAAACACACCACCATACATGTCGTACCACAATTCTAGGCTTGAAGAGGGCATTCTGTTGAGATTGATGACATCATCAACCCCTAGTCCATTCGAAACTGGAACTGAAACCAATCTGTTACCATTCGAAAACCCAACTCCCAATCAATCGAAAACACCCATTGAACCCACATAAACACCTTGTTAAATTTCTAAGTGTGTTTGTGGGTCAATCACGTGTTGGATTTGCAGAACCTACTGATTAAATTAGGATGATCGAAAAACCCTAAGTTGGCTGACACAAAAAAACCCTAAGTTGACACAAAATCGAATTGTAGAGAGAAGAAATGAAAGATATTATACCGCATGGTGAAGATCGAAGTTGCCGCATGGTGAAAACGTCGGGGACGTCGTGTAGGCCGTCGAAGAGAGGGTTTTCTCGAGGGAGAGGGACGTTGCGTAGGACGTTGGGTAGGCCGCCGAGGAGAGGGTTTTCTCGATGGAGAGGGGACGTCGTGTAGGCCGCCGAGGATAGGGGACGTCGCGTAGGACGTCGTATAGGCCGTCGAGGAGAGGGGACGTCGCGTTGGACGTCGTGAAGGTCGCCGAGGAGTGGGTTTTACTGTTTGGAGGGAGAGGGAAGAGGCCGGAGGGATGGAGGTTGATTTCTCATGGAGGAAGAGGGCGGAGGGAGGCTTTTCGAAGTGGAGGAAGAGGTCGGAGGGAGCGATTTCTCGAGGAAGAGGCCGGAGGGAGAGATTTCTCGAGGAAGAGGTCGGCTGGGGAGAGAGGGTTTTCGAAGTGGAGGGGGGTTTTGTTATGTGCGAAGGGTTTTTTCAGATCTGCTCTATTTGGTGCGAAACCGTCAACAAATTAATATTTTTAAAAGAAATTACGATAATGGCAGCTGAAATAGCCGCGGGAATTTTCCCGCACAGACTTTAGTTGACGGTTATTATCAAAACGTCAATAAATAGATTTGTATTTCTTGACGGTTTCACTAAAACCGTCAACTATTATGGTATAAATTTGCTAAATTAACACAAAACGTGTGTTTCCTTGACGTATGTCTAAAACCGTCAAGGTTACCCATTTTAATGACGGTTTTCCACGACCGTCAATAAATAAACCGTCAAGAAAAGCCATTTTTCTTGTAGTGACATAGAAAATAAAATGAGCGGCGAGCGAAGCAAAGATGATCCAAATGCAATCATCCTCGAAGAAATAGCGATGAACACGGCTAGAGCTAAAACACTTGCGAAAGACAATAGCACACACCTGGGGAGATAACTAGGTCCTCAGAGGGACGTAACAAGACACATAATATCATGCCATATAAATTGAATAAATATTGCTCAAATAAATAAGTAAATCGAATTATAATATGGTCCAATACGTACCTACTGAACGAGCGTACCATCCCTCCAACCAAACAAGGACAGGAGATGGTAAACTAATTCACGGTGACGTATCTTTCCATGCTATGATTCCAATATGGTATCCGGACCCCAACAAGGTTCAATACCTTCTCATCGAAGTAGTAAGTCACACCTACAACCAAACAAGGACAAGATGTGACGAACTAATCTGCGACAAGTTATTGTTCCAAGCCACGGTCAGATACAAGTACCCAAACCAAAAGTACTCGTACCTAACGAATATGGTAGCCTACCGTTCTCAGTGATATGTAGTTAAGAACAATCCTTCCTACGCATGGGCCCTGGCTAAATAGGATCGACGAAGTTCCCTCTTGGACACCAGAGGCCCCATCAGTAAGAGCATGACGTTCCGCAGAATTGTTAGTGGCCGTCAGTAATCATGGGTCATCAACCCCGTATCTCCAGTGGAGAGTCTGGGTCACAAGATAAGTGCATCGAAGCCCATACACAAAGGAATTGTCCTTCCCGCCCAATGGCTACTGTGTTGCATCCACAACACAAACCACTATAACCGCTAAGTCAAATTAGCATGCAACCTCTATTAGCGGTTATTCCTATCGCACGGCTTGTACGTACTGGTGGCCAGCCAATCATGCACTTCCATATTCTACATGCGACACACAACTTTGTGTTACAACGTGTCAAGGCCAATGAATGCAATACACAAGGTGGTCCCTTAAATCTAGGTTTAATTTGTAAAAATAATACACAGCAGGAAATATAAATAAACAGTAAGTTCTAACAGTTATGCTATGTATCACAGTTTATTTTACATAAAAAAATAAATAATGCATAAAATATGAGCTAAAATAATTAAACAGCGAATGGCAAGGTGTCTTGCCTGATAGGACGCCTGGTGTGTTACGAATATCATGGTGGCACGAACTGCAACTTCGGTGCAACAACTATGCATGAGGACATCTGATGGTGGCACGGACAGTTCCATTGGGTCCAGAAGGGTCAAATTGGTTAGGATGGACATAAGGTAGTCTCGAAATGGGCGAAGGAATAGGAACAATAGGACTTGGATACGGACAGGAAAAAATCAAAAAAAATAAATATTTATATATATACAAATTTTAGAAAATATTTATAATTCCTAAAAGCTAATTTTCACGAGTCAAAATATTTATAGGAAAATACAAAAAGTACTTTAAAGTCAAGAAAACCGTTTTCGGCAAAAACTCTAAGTTGTCAAAATACAATTTTAGGTAGAAATCTATATATATATATATTTATATATTTTGGTCAAAATATTTTTAGATAAAATATCAATAATCCAGAAAAATTGTTTGTGGTTTTTAAAACAGTATTTTAAAATATACTAAGTCAAATATAGTATTTTTACAAGATGACTTTGAAAATATTTGATAACCATGATAAAATATCAAAACCACTTATTGATAATAGTAACCAAATAATCACAAACTTAGCACTGTAAAAGTAATAAAACTAATAATAATAATAATAATAATAATAATAATAATAATAATATAATAAAACAATCTTGCCTAGACTGCTTACTTGCTAATAATAACAATACTGGAAAATAATAATAATAATGATAATAATATAATAATAATAATAATAATAGTATTAATATTAATATTAATATTAATATTAATATTAATAACAACAACAGCTAACTGATCTTCTCAGTTAATATAATCATTAACCGAATAAAAATAAAAAATAAAAGCAAAATTAAACAAAAAGCAACAGAACAAAAAAAGAGAGCAACAGAACCAATGTGAAGTTGACTACTGCTGCAAAGCTAAACCTACCAACTACTGTTCTTCGAAAATAAAAAAAAATAAAGGAAAAGAGAGAGAGGGAGACGACGAGAGTGATAGAAAGGGAATGGAGCGGAGGGAGTGGGTGAGCGAAGGTTATGGGTCGCCGACGGTGGGGTTTGTAGAAGAAGAGGTCGGAGAGGGAGAGAGGTCGAGCGGGAAGGCGGAGCTCACGGTCGGGCGCGCAAGTACACGGCGGAGGCTGGTGGCATGAGGCGGAGGGAGTGAGGCGCTGGCGCGGCGGTGATGCCGAGGTGGGCACGGTGAGCGAAAAGGGGGTCGGCCTGGCGCGCTGGACGGGCGGCCAGAGGCAGAGAGGATTCGGCGGATCGGGGCGTACCGGCTAGGGCACGCCGGAGAGGGTCGACTTGGGCGGTCTGGATGCGGCGAGGGTTTGGCGGCCAAGCGCGGTTAGGACCGGCGCACGCTGCCGGCTCGCGGTGGATGTCACGCGGCACAGGGCCTGGGTCGGCCGGTGGTCAGCAGGTCGGCGGAGCTACGGTGGTTAGCGTCGACGGGGTAAGTTTTAGGTTAGGGTTTAGTTTTCTTAAGTTTTGGTATTGGTTTAGGGCGGGATGCCGACGGTGGTGGTGGTGTTACTAATGGTGGTGGCGGCCTGCTGCGGCAGTGGCCGCGGTGGTGGTGTCGGTGATAGGTTGATAGTGGTGGCAGCAATGGCGTTTGGGACAGGAAACGACGGCGGGGGATTCTTGTGTGCTGATGGCGACAACAAGGTTGTGGTCGAAGGTATCGATAACTGTGACGGTCAGGAAGTCGTCGGGGTGGTGATCTAGGGGAGATGGCTAGGTCGGGATTTGGTCGGTGGTTAGGGATAGGATTATGATTAGGAATTCATTGATGTCGGGGTGTGTCCGACACGAAGAAATTGTACATATAAACGATTGGAATAAGATAATGGACGGGCGGGGACCTGGACACGATGCACACACATTTGTGGTGGAGAAAATTGTGGAGTAAATAATAAATTGGAGTACCTGCCTATTTATAGGATGTGGGAATTCCCAATTAGATAAGAACTAGAATCCCTTAAAACCCAATTTAGATATTTCCTAATTTAATTTAAAAGCAATCAAATCCAAATCCAAATCTAATTTAAATCAAATCAAATTTCCTTAGTTTAAAATCAAATCAATTTCAAATATAGATATTAGTTTACTATTTAAATGTATCCATGGAATCAAATCAAAATTTAAATCTTCACAATAATTTTGAAATATATTTTCCAATAATATTAATAATAATAATTTCAAAAATTACATTATTATTTAAAATAAACAAATAAATAATTACGAAAAATATATGTTTGTACAAATAATATTTACATAGATATACTTTTCTAATTTACCATTTTATAGGAAAAATTTATTTATTATTATAACTATATAAATGGAAGGCTTTTCATAATAGTCATAAACTTGAAAATAATAGCTAGAAATAATTTTTTTGTCTATATTACTTTGAAACTATAAAAATAAAAATAAAAATATTTTTCAAAAATATGTACGCTCGCACATATTCGCACTCGACGGGCAAGAAAGATAATTTCGTGCGCGACGTAAAATACGACTACGCGACGTACAATACAAAATTTTAAATCAGTACCAAATTTAATAAAAAAAAAAATAGTAGAAATTTAGGGGTTTTACATTCAACCTCTCTCAAAACCCTTCCTCTCCAAACCCTATCCCTAGAACTCTTATTTCTTAAGGATTTCTCTCCCCAAACTCAAGAATCAAAGGTTTGTGGTGATTCTCTTCCATCTCCAACAATTTTGTTTAAGGTAAAATTCACTTTTCACCATCTACTTTCTGTTATCGCTTTATTTTTGCTTGTCAATGGCACCTAGATTGCTTAATCAGGGAAAGAGGCCAAAAACTAAAGGTGCTTCTTCATCTAATTATCCTCCTTCTCCATAAAATGTTCAATCCATTCATCATTTATTTATTTCTCCACCTCCACCCATTGCCAATACCTTTGATGAACAAATATTTGTCTCATTAGATGCTTCTAATGAGTGGTTTTCGGATTTTAAATCAAGGAGTGTTGAGCCGGGGCATTCGATCAACTTTACCATTTTTTTGACTTTGATCCTAACTTTAAGGATCTTTGGTTAGATGAACTTGTATCCATCCAATCAGTCATCTATATAAATGCCATCCAAATGTTTTACTGTAATATGACCAATGACGACACTAGAATTATTCATGTGTCGCCGGCATTGACATCTCTTTCGACGACTTTGATCTTGTCGAGTATCTCGAACTTCCCGATCCCAACTCTTGGAAGAAAATCACTGATGCTCGTGATTTCTAATTCGTTGGAGACATCATTCTTAAGGGTTTCAAGGATGTGATGTGTGAACCTAACACACGCCCTCGCAAACTTAAGATGAAGTATCTCAATAATCACTTTTATGAATTTCATCGGATAATCCTTCCATCTATCTTGCTGAAAGTGGGATCCACCGATAAAGTTACTTATTATGAGATCACAGCCCTTTACTACCTTCACTTCACCATCCCCTTCAACTTTCCTCGCACAATGATGGACTGGATGATTCGTACAAGAAAGAAACCTAAATCGCACGTTTATGCGATGTATCTACCCTTGATCTTCCGTGCTTTTCACGTTGACCCTTTGGACGAATGTCAGATCTTACCTGCTCCTGCCTTTCTATCCAAGGCCCGCAGGACTACTGCTATCGATGATTCACCTGAGCCAGTTGAGGAGGTACCATCTGATCCTGATGCACCCGAGCCTGAGCCTCTAGCCACCCTTGACTCTATCCGTGACATGATGTGCGATCACTTTCGTTTGGAAGACGATCGTTACATTGAGTTGGATTATCGTACTACTTTTCAGATGAGTGCCATCATCAACACACTGTACGACATCCAGTACAACATGGCTCGGCATTCCACTATGCCATTTCCTATGGGACGGGATCCTTCTCGCGAAGGTTACCGGATCGACGACCCCAGGGCCATGCGGTATCTGGATACGGACGCAACGTTTGTTGATCCTCGTCGCTCCGCTAGCGACCCCTCAGACACTGCTAGACCATCCCGCGCTCCATGATGGTTGTGGTTCTGTTCCTGCTGATGATGATGATGATGACTTAGTTATGTTTTAGTTATGCATTGTAGTTTCCTACTTTTAGCACTGTGCTTTGTAGTTTTTCTTTCGTTAGCATATGACTGCAAGTTGGCTTAGTTTGCATTTTTTTTCTAAACTGCTAGTTCTATTTTTTAAGTTTGTGTGATTTCAATTCTTTTCTTTGTTAATCATTATCTGTTTATGGGGAGTAGTTCGATATTTATTTATTAAATGACAAAGGGGAGAACTATTTGATTATATATGATCATGTTGTGCTTGGTTGTGAAGCCCCTAATTTTTTAAATAAATAATAAATATTTTTGATATACTATTTTGTTGTTTAGGAGATTGGTATAAGGTAATTGATCTGAAAAGAAAAAAAAAAAAGATTTTTTTTTATTTAAACAGCCTTCAAATAAATTTCTAGGATTTTTATTAATATCAAATATTAGGAAGCGAGTAAGTATGTTTTGTACGAAAGTTTTACTAATACCTAGAATCAAATTTTGACATTTAGGATTTTTGAAATTTTTTTATAGATAAATTTTTTATGTGTATATAAGTATACATATACTGGTAATTGTATAAAAACAACAATAATAATAGCAATGAAGAGGACCCCACGTATTCAATAACATATATGAACAGTACATAAAGTACTGTTCACCATCTCCTCCCCCTTAGAACCGCGATTAGAGCAATGGATGCTCGAAAAATTTGAAATTCGAAACTCCAAAATTCTCCACCCTTTTTTACTCAAATCTTCTCCCCAGGATTCCCTACATAATTCTCTTATCCAAATCTTATTTAAATCACTACTTGGATTAGGAATTTGGTTTAAACGAAAACCCGTTTATATCTACTCAATCGAGCCTTAAATCTTCCTCCTGATCTGATTCTCTCGAGACTTGGACGATCCCAGAGTCTTCCCACATCCTTACTTAACCACGACGGCCTGAACGACCCCCTAACCACCATGCTGCCACCGGCCGACCGCTGGCAGAACCGCACGCAGAAGCGGCGGAGCACAGGCGCGAGAACAGAGCCCCCTGTTCACGGGCCGCAGCCAGGTACCCCCTACTCGAACCAACTTCTCTTTACATACTAGGTCATTTTTAGTTCGTAAGTCTCTATAGAAACCTTACATGACCCCCTCGTTATCCCAACAATTAGGTTTGGGAAAAGACGAGCAATCGATCAGAAAAATCGGGGTAAAAACTAGAGAAAAACTGTTTTTGCAAACAGCATATAGGATCAGCAAACACTGATATTCGAAGCCATAATCAAGGCAAGATATGTAGAAGTTTCAGAAACTATTTGAACATACTTTCAGACAACATATATGGCTGCATGATCCTTTTTACGGAAGCCGATTTCGATGACTATACGCGGAGAAATCGATTTCCCAAAGTGATGAAAAAACTGTTTTGAAACTATTGAATTTTTTCATAAAACTCCTCGATACGACGTGCGTCCCGCCAAACCGGGCGACGTGGTCGCGAACCGAAAGCATCGAAAGGTGCGTATCGACTTCGTGGACGTGTGGGCTTTGACGGAATTCAAATTGGTCGCGTGTGCGTGACGAATTTGATGCGTATCCGTCGAAATTCACCGTATCGGCCTATTTGTAAACTTGACCGTAACTTCGTGCACGTTCGTCGGATCGACGCGAAACTTGTGCCAACAGGTCCGGATCAAAATTCTGGTCCTGCATGCCAAGTTTGGTTCGATTCTGAGAAGGTCGAATCGGAACCCAATTTTGGCGGGCCCGCGACCCACTCAAACGGGCGATTTTGTACACGGCTCCTCGGAATCCAAAACTGGACATACCGTTGAGTTCCTCTCCTCAAACTGAAATTGTAGACATGTAGTTTGACGACTTTAGAGACCGTAGACTTTGGCATGTGTTTCGATGCAAAGCGGGTCCAACGGCGGATATCGTTTTGACCCAAAATTACGACTTTGCCCTGATCCAGAATTTGACTTTTGGACAGGCGTTTTCTAGGTATATCTTCTTCACCGAGATCATTTTTGATGTTTGTTTCAGCGTTTGGAGTCATCTGTGGTTAGTGAATTTTTGTGCTGACACTTGCTACTCTTGGACTTGCCACTTTGCACCACCAGGCAAGATACCTTGCCCTATTTACTGTTTATAATTACATGCATCTTTATTTATTTATTTACTACATATTTATTATCTATTTTCAGTTGGATCCATGATTTGTTTTTCATAGTTTCTTGTTTACTTTCAGTATTTCTCTTTCTTGTCTTTTAAAATGCATATGGACCTAGTCTTAGTGGACTACCTTTTGTTGAACCTTGGGAGGGTGAAGACAGTTTGATGTATGGGCTACCCAAAACCAAATGCCGTAGTAACTGCGTACTACGGTAGTCGAGTCGCGAGGGTCACTAGCCTCGAGCTATGTGGACTGATGGGTCACGTGGGCCGCTAGCCTCGAGTTATGCCGGCTGATAGTATGGTACTTGACGTATGCGTGTTGTGAGTTGTTACTTGTCCTGGGGGAGTCAGCCTTCACCTGCCCATATATCTATATGTCTTCTAAATTGCCTACTAGAAAGGTTAGGGGACCTTAGCAAATTTCATGTTCCAATCATGGCATGGAAAATGTCACATCACGGAATTGTAAGTTACCCCTTGTCCTTGTTTGGTTGTAGGGGTAGCCTACTGTTTCGATGATGGGATATTGAGCCGTGTTATGATTTGGACACTTTTACTTTATCTTTATTTTATGGTACATTTATATTCAGTTCATATGGCATGTTCTTCCTGTATCTTGTTACGTCCCTCTGAGGACCTGGTGATCTCTCCAGGTTAGACAATTTCCCGCAGTAGTATGGCTCGACACTGGAACCTTCATACCTTGATGACGAGGCATCTCCCGCTGATATCTAGATTCATGTTGTTCTTTGAGACTCATTGTAGACATCTACTCTATTTGAGATTATTTTATAGCTGTTTGGTGTGGGCATGTCTACCCGGCTATCTTTTTGACTCACTCATTTATTTATCTGGACTTCTTATATCTTTTGTGTCTGTTGTGGATGAGATATAGTTTACAAATTTTCTGGCCTGCGATTATATTATTATAGCTTATGTATATACAAGGATCCCATACATTGGAGTATTCATTGTATATATGCAGCTGGCATGTTTACGTACTTGGTCCTAAGTATTTTGGGTCTGGGGCGTTACATGTTTTGTGGTGGCCCATGCAGGTCTGAAAATATTGTTGGGTTACATGACTGTGCCCAACAAGCCTGCATATAGGAATATGAATAGTATCTCATCCGTGATTACCGCCTCCTTTGACCTCCAAACTTTTTCGAACACTCTTGATTGCCTGTATTGCCTCATATCTGGCCCTCCATACTATCAGTATAATCCATGCTTGGTAGAGTTTAGGACGATGACTCGTACTAGGTAGACATGTTCCATCATCCCCACATTACTAGTCTAACTTTTATAAGTTGGGTAGAATGCCTCAATACATAACACTTCCCCGACCATCATCATTGCCTCAGACCGGAAGACAGTAGGACGACTGTATAGGCACGAACCCCGAACGAAACTTCGAATTCTTAAAGGACTGCAAATTTTATATTTACTTTCATCATTATCTCACGAACTTATGTTCTACCACCTTGACCAATGCTGCTATCAGCCTAGATTTGCAAGCTTATTCATTTTCGAGCTTGTTCATGACATATATGTTATTGGAGGTACCCCACTAACATATTGTCTATCAGAACCGGTGCATGATGGTCTGATCAACCTAGTGTATTTGGTTCGCTCTTTATAATTTTGATATAGAATGAGATATAATCAACTAGCTCCCCAATATCTCATCTGCAACTATGTTGACAATTCTTTTTCAACTGCTTGACCTATAACTTGTTCGAATCTATTCTAACATTATTCTATTTTCGTGCCAGAAGGATAAACCTTCGAAGCGGACACGTTCCTACCTCGACGATCGCATCTGGTGACGCAGCCACTCAGGAGAGAGAGATCCTACCAATGACCCCGGTAAACCCGTATCAGCCAGGACAGTCGCAAGCCACCATGACCCCATCGATGGTACAACAGGGAACTCAAGTTCCACCTCCCAGACTGGGCAGACTACCGAGGCACCAACCGAAGAGAATGTACCGCCACCTCCACCACCATTCACTCAACAGTATCCAGCTCAGTGCGGACCACAGATACCTCCACCACCAGAGGATGGAAATCCTACACACAGTTCATGTATGCCATAATACATACTCAGTGGCAAACAGCTGAACTGATGAGCAGAGCATGACGGAAGCA
>JANAVB010041145.1:0-70638 GCA_029216955.1 Iris pallida
TCAACACAAGCAATGCATTATATTGAGATACTCACCATTTGGTGTAGCCGATGTGGGACTATCTTTCATAGTCCAAAGGCAAAAACACCAATAGTGTGATATTATTACCATATGATTTGTATGTACTAGGAAACTTGATGTGCCAATTAAGACAACTGTATCAGCTATTGTCTTAGAGGTGGCATTGAATGGCATAGTACATACACGTCCACTTCAGTTAGAGCAATCTCTATATAAAAAGTGAATGGTTATTCTTGTTAGCTTGCTTTCACTATTGCTCAATCTGAATAGTTTGTCGAGTGCATTCAAATGAAAATAGCAAATTCAAAGTAATTCTTCAACGTTCATCATATTTTTATTGAAGATTCTCCATACGGTGTGGAAGTTGTATATGTTAGATACTTATATTACATGATATACTACCTGCTTTTTGTTACTTGTCACAAGTTGATAACTGTAGTATACTGCGTATGATTTATGCGGAGGGCTTCTCCATATAGTGAGGAAGGAGTTTTATATTTTACCATGACAATCTCGTTGATAACTAACAAGGTATGCTTGAAACCTTGTTAATAGAGTAGCCATTTCTGAGTAAAGTTGACAAAAAATTACTGCATTTCTTTCCAAGATATATACAGGGCCGGCCCTAGCCCAGGGCGGCCGGGCGAATCCAATGTTGATGATGGATGTTCTGCATTCTTAGTTCTGGCAAGGTCAAATCCAATGTTCTGTGTTGAATGGATGAAAGCCAGGTTGATATTGTAAGTATGACAGAACCTTGATCACCTACTAACGAAGGGTTTAATCTATCCTTTTATCTATCTTCCTCTATTATTGTTAACAAGGTGTGATTTTTTTTTTTGATAAAAATGTTGTTTGAATTTATGGACTAAATTATAACTTGATATCCTATTCTAATAATTGTTATTTTGTTGGAGGATATCATTCCACTACACCATAATAGGCGATTACCCACGGTTATTACCGTGACAATTATTTTTCGTCACGGTAATAACCGTTACTAGTGGGGCGTGGTTATTATTTGGTCACGGTAATAACCGTTACAAATATTTGTTTTGGTGACGGTTATAACCGTTACAAATATTTGTTCTGGTAACGGTTATAACCGTGGCAAATATTTGTTGTGGTAGCGGTTATAACCGTGATCAATATTCCATTTATCACAGTTATTAATGTGGCAGTTAGTTTGTTTTGTCACAGTTTTTAATGTGACTACATTATTTTTTTGTTACTATTCTCCACTAATTGTCACAGTTATAACCATTACAATTGGACTATTTAAATAAAAAAACTACATTCAACTTGTAACTAAACAATAACAACATATCCAATTTCATAATATTTTACTTTCATAATATTCAACCATTCCAAACCAATAACTAAACCACAAAATTTTTAATAACAATTCCGAGCAAGTAACTAAACCACATAATTTGCAATAACAATTCAACCATTCCAAACTAGAAACAAAACCACATAATTTCAAATAACAATTCAACCATTCAAATTAGTAATTAAACCACATAATATTTGAAAAATAAGCAACTAAACCACAGGATGTTCAATAGCATCCATACATTAATATTTTAGTAAGGAAACATTCCATTGTTGGTTTCAATGACAACAAAACAAGGCTCTAGATGCATGAAGCAAACTACAAAACATTTCAAACTCTTGTATTTTTGGATAATCAAGACTACGCTCTCTTGAGGAAGAATGAAAGTGCTTGCATCCATGCTAAAACTGTACATATTCCTGCATGTAAGAGTAAAAGAAGTATCAAATTAAAATGCGTGCAAACTAGTAAAAGAAGTTTCAGGAAAAACATACATGTGAGCATATGTTCTTTGCATATATGACAAACTGTAAATCTCATGGACCCAATGCATCCTTGATCAGTGCACAAAGCAATATACTGACCCACAAACTTGGTGACCAGGCCTGCATCATGTTTCAATCCATAGGAACCTGTTGGTCTTAAGTACCAGTAGTAATTGTAGTAAAGGGGTTGGTTCCTATAGACGAGAGTAAGGTAATTCTGTGATAATACATGTGCAGCCCCTGAGGTTGGCATGTATCAGCCCAGATGTACATATTGGTTCAATTCAATATGTTGAAGACAGGGATACTAAGGTCCAGTCCCTATAAGGTTCAGACCTTTATAGCAGAGAATTGCTATTAACACAGGCAATGTCACCTGACATACACCATATGGTTCAAGCACCCATGTGTTGCCCAAGCCTGTCCTTAACCTTTACCAATCATCTTGTGTTCTGTTCAATAACTTGACTGTCAGTTATATGGGTTTTGGTTACTTAAGCCTGTGTGTAAATCCTTGAGTATCTAGCAGGTGTACTCCATTAGAAGGGCTTAGGATACCTCCTCTTCACTATGGATACACCATCAGCCATCATAAATCGAAACATGTAATCCAAAAACCATCTCAATTATATAGTGGCCTTGGTATCCTATAGCTGGTAAGTCGAAATTAGAGCATACTGCTGGCAAGCATAAGTTCAAATGCCATAACTTGATTTTCCAGGTTGCACATATCCTGCAATTGCCAAGCCATGTCTAATATAGCAGCATACTGCTGGCAAGCATATGTTCAAAAACCATCTCAATTATATAGTGGCCTTGGTATCCTATAGCTGGTAAGTCAAATTAGAGCATATGCTGGCAAGCATAAGTTCAAATGCCATAACTTGATTTCCCAGGTTGCACATATCCTGCAATTGCCAAGCCATGTCTAATATACTACAACTCCTAGAATACATTATGTTTCACTGAACATCATTCCCTGCATTCATACCCTGCTACATGCTGCATCTCTCTCAGGCTAAGAGGATGGGTATCAGTAATATTTGCCTGTAGTGATGTGTAATAAGAGAGATATTGACTAACGAGTACAAGTAGGCTTGGAAGACCCATGAGTATAGTGGGTGAACAGAGGGTAACAACCTAAGAAGATTGCTTGAGTTGGTGGCTAAGAGGATGAACTTGCAAAGAATCCATTAACATAATAAGATGTTGCTGAGATGTGCTTGCTAATTACTTCAGGTTTTGAAGTAGGATTTGTTTGATTAAGTGAACCTTTCTTTTCTCTAACAATATAACAAAATTTGTATGCATAAAGTAAGCAAAACAGTAACATTCTGGTTGTGCTCACCAGAGATTCCTCCGTAGCCTTCGAGTTCAGAACACTCTTGTGCACTTGGAGAAAGGATTTCCCTCCAAATTTTACTCCCAATTCTCTCATGAAAGTACTTGGCTCCCAGTCCTGAAATTGTCATTGTGTGCATATTATTAATTCATGATCCAGTACTTGTTGAATTAATCTGTACATATGAATATATATTTATATACCTTCCCAGAAGCTAGCAAGCTTGTCCAAGTTGGCAGCAGTCAGTTTGTTGAGATCCTCACCAGCCATACTGGGAACACAAACATGGAGGTCATGAGGCAGGCTGCAACACCAAGGCAATGGTAGAGAGCCTCTTATGCGCCATCTGCATCATCTCCTCCACCCGATAGCTCAACACCGCCACCAGGCTAATGTCAGTATGAATATCGTCACCCCGTAGTCATATCTTACCTTGATCTCTGGGAGGAACCGGGAAAAGGTCACAGCAACAGCTGCAAGAAGAACATCAGTTAACAGATGCTCGATCAACAATGTATATGAAGCCAATTGAACACTCTACATTACTATAGTATTTGCCCAAGTACTGGCTAGCTTAATTACCTAGTATGAAGACGAAGATACCAAGGAGAATCGGTTCTCCTCTCTGTCCCGCATGAAGACGAAGATACCAAGGAGAATCGGTTCCTAGTTCTAATTTAGATAAAGAATTACCTACAAATGAGCCACCAATGGAGCTCTGACTTGAACCTGCTCTTAACAATCACATTTTAACCTCAATTCAATCCAAGACTAATATGACCAGAGTGTGTATCTCACCATTAGATGTTTCCAATGCAAGCAACTATTGGCATCATTACAATCCACCAATGCAAACAACTATCGGCAGCATTTGTGATGCCAAACTGTTGTATCCCACCATTAGGTGTTTAAGGCGAAAGCAACGTAACTTCAGCCACTGTTTTAATCTTGCACTCATCTATTGTATCCTTCTGTGGACCACCAAGGGGATATTACTGAGTATCCTTTTAATTAAGAGAGAATGAGCATAGTTAAGGTACCACATGGACAACAAATTGAGTTCCAAATAGGAAAAAAACTCAAAAAAATTATTAAGACAAAATATTCCTTTAAAGATGAGAGAAATAGTAAAGGTAAGACATGGACATCGAATTGAGTTTCAAATAGGAAAAAATTAGAAAAAATGTTGAGGCGTAATATTATCCTTAAATGGAGATAACCAATACTCAAGGTAAGGACATGGACAACAAATTGAGTTTCAAACAGGAAAAAAAAGATAAGAATATTGTTTACATAATTTAGAAAGAGAAAAAGTCAAATAGTCAGAAAATATAATTTGTTCAAATGAAAAACTAAAACTTGATTACACTCTTGGTTTTAGTAGCATAAAATATTCAGATTTGTTATGCTTGCAGAAGTTTAATGAAAGCATAAGTGGCTTTTTGGTTTGTTGATGTATGTTTTTTGCATAAAGTATATGTTGCTGAACTCAGATACTTGGAGTATTGTAACTGAAATATGTTAAAGGCGACTAATAAGTATCATCACCCCTATTCTCGAGAATATGAAAAAGACAATAACCAAATTTCTGTGGACAGGTTCCACAAGGATATTACAAATACTGAAAGACAAGCCTAAATTGTCGGCAATTCTGTAGGGATAAAGAGTAATATGATGAAATTATAGTGCAAGATTGTGAAGTTACCCTTCTCTATATATGAATAATTGTAAACAAAATATCAATTAGTCGAGGACATTAGTAGGCGTTGATGTAACAAACTAGTTGGTTTCATAATCGTAATAACTTGCATAAAAGAAACAAAAAGAATAAGCAATGCTCAAGCATCTTGGTTCCAGCAAATATTACATTTTCCACATTGATACTAGTCTCGTGAAGAAGGGTACAAATACATGACAGATCCACTTCCCATCCCAGCATATCCCGAAGGAAAATAAGGAATTTTTAAGATGAATGGAATTAGTACCCAAACTATAAGTCGCCGTTCTACTAAAGGCTATAAGTAACGTCATTCTGATTTCAAAGCAATATAACAGGATGGTATATTCCTATTTTAAATACTTGTTTATTCATGCTTTTGGTTCTGAAGTAAGACAATATCATCAAACTATTTCTTGAGACTAGTATATGTAGAATAGTAGCTAGTTTTTAAAAAAATTTAACAAACATATTATTGTGCAAAAATATTACCCTTTCCAAGATCATCGGGATCAACATAGACGACAACAGCCCTCCCAATGATGGAATTTGGTCCAGTGAGTGGAATCTGTGATAGAAAGATGATAAATAAATATAAATAAATAAAGGCTTTGAAAGTAAAAGACCCACTAAGCATTCTATAAAAGATGTTATTTCAGGGTCAGAAAAAAATTGAAGGGTCAATATACCTAGCTGTCAACAATGGTAAATTTAGCAGTCCCTGAAGAATGACAAGAAAAAAGATACGTTACTGAAAAAAAATATGAATTATAGATGAAAGTTGGCTTGGCCTATAGAGGAGCTACGAGGTGTAACGAGGGGGCTCAGTATCCACTCATAAAAGACATTATCAAAAATAAAAAGAAAAGAAATTATACCATCCTTTTCAGCCTTCACTGCCAAGATCACCAGCATGGCGAACCTCCTCATCAGGAGTTCCATGCTCCTTTCCAGCAGGATTGAAATGAGCCCATGTATTACCAATGATCATTATTGACTGTGACAGAAAAAAATTTACTTACAACCAAAGGTTTTCTATGGAAGTTTCCTTTGAACCCAAAATAAAATCAAATTACTAGTGGACATGCAGCCATTTGTAGTATCGCCAAGGGCATGAACATGAAGCCATGAAGCCCGACTTCAGCCCAGAGATACTCCCTGATACTATAGTTGGACATGAAAATAGTGAATACCACTCAATAATGTATATGTCGTATGTAGATGAAAAATACCAATTTTGGATCTGATTAAACAAAAGAAGTACCTTCACAATATTGTCTAAATATTGCATCAGTCAGGGCACGAGCAAGCTAGTTGATCCTAGATTTAGGACAACCAACCATGCCGTATCGTATATCCATTGAAGAAGCACTGCCACAAGGACCTCTGTCAAAAATCCCACTCTAAAGGCATCCCGTAGTAACTATGCCATATTAAATATTCCTCCAAACCTGATACGGTATTTGGCATAGAAAAAGAGTACAACTCATTTTGCTAACAATAAAGACATTTGTTTTCATTGAACTAAAAGAAGCCAAAGATAGTTAACATTAGTATATAGTAATAACATTGAACATTATGCCGGTAAAGGTTGTCCATGTTCTTCGTCATGAGGTTATGTATAAACTCCACCAAGAGAAGTAAAGATTGTCCCTATTTTCAGCTCCTATACAGTAATACGTGCTAAAATTAATTATCTTGCTGGAATTATCAACTTTAAACCATAATTTCAAAGATCAAATACTTGATCTAGAGTAATATTAACATTACAGTTTATTCAAGTCACAGAACAACGCCTTCTCCAAAATCGGCTAATTTTCTGAATCGATAAAACTTAAAAAACTAATCAACATTAAACAATAATTTCACAAAGTAAATTAAAGATCGGGACTTAAAACTCAAATTACAAAGATTCTAAGCTAAAAGTTCAAGAAATTAAGAAATCACCTATGGATCGTCTCTTCAGTCTTCTTCTGCTCTTCCTATTTTCTCTTGAAATTTAGTGCGATAGAATTTCTCTGAATTCTTTGATTAAATCTAGATTTCTAGATCAATTTAACAGAAAATAATAAATCAAACTCTAAATCGAGACAAAACCTTAATTTCAATGAATAATAATATCTGACCTAGAGAGAATGGCGTTGGCTCGAGATAGGATGCCTCTCGCTTTTTTCTCCAATATGAGTGTCAGAGCCCTTTTTTCTTTGACTGTCACTCCCCTTTGTTTCGACGTCAACAAGGACTGGATCGGAGACTGGGAAGCTCAAAACCCTAATTTTTACGCTTTGATGTCCTAATTTTTGTGGAGAAAAGAATTTTTTTACTCTCTGATGTCGAAAGCACCGCAGTGGAAACGAAAAGGAGGAGGAAGGCATAGATTTCTCGTACTCAAGAGAGAGAGAAGGAATGCTGAAAAGGGACGCTCGAAGAGAGAGCGGGAGAGGGGGGTGGGGAGAGGGAATAATGAAAATTAGTGCGGGAAGGGATTTTTGTTAGTAACAATTTAGCTTTCTTTTTAAATTTTGTATTAAATTATGTAACGGTTTTTAGGGTCACAAAATTATAAAAATAATAAAAATAAGAAACTAAGAATTTTAGTAACGATTTTTTAGTTATTGTAACAGTTATTACTGTTACAAGATTGTCACGATAATAACCGTTACTAATTGTAAAAAAATTGTGTTACAAATTGACTATTTTGGTGTAGTGTTCAGTTTTACAACTCGATCCAGATAATTTTGACTATTGGCAATACTCAAATTTCAAACATGGTTTTAGCCATGATCGGAAAAGGCCTTATCATGGTATCTTCTCTTTATACTAGAAACTACCAATGGTAACAAAAGCTTGAGTGTTGTTCTGCTGCTCATCACATTATTAGTTTTGTTGTCTTTTTGTCGTATACTGCAGGGGTTCACAGGCCACTATGGCATCTTTTGCTAGATTTTGGACATGTATGACTGCAGCTCACAAGTTCTACCACGTGGTAGATAACCTCCAGAACAGGTACACCTTTTGCTTTTTATGTAGTTCGCTATGAAGGAGAATTTGAACATGTAGTCCCTCTCGTCCATGATCAGCAAGGCAGGAGCTAACCTCCCTTGTCATGCTAGTTTTCCCTTTCATTATTGCCAAATGTTCGATAGTTAATTATTTATAGATATAAATGTCATGTTTCATAGCTAATTCATGATTTTCTATTTTTTTTGCTATAAATAGTCATATCTCATGGTTGTTTGATATTTAATTTATTTTTTACGATTTCGCTTGACAGTTTTTTGGGGTGCGATGTTGACAATTTTGAAGTTGACGTCGTCAGTTTTGAGGGTGCCATTTGAAAGTTGAAGTCAAAGGAAGAACAGTTTTGAGGGTGCCACCTACTAATGAATGTAAATATATGTATTTAGATATCTATTTCAAAAAATGTAATTAAGATGGTGGAATTATGTACTTTTTGTATGAAATTAAATTATTTTTAATTCTAAAAGAATATTGAATGTTATAAATTTGAGCAGTATTGAGTATTGCTTTCTGTAACGCATTGAGTTATAGCTTTGACAGGTGATACATATGTGTGTGAATACTAGAATAGGTTAAAAAGCGTTATGTATATATGTCCTATTTATAATGCTTCTAAATATATGTTATATATAATGATAGTATTAATGTCGTTTTCATATTTAGTGTTATATATAATTGAATTAATTATCACGTTTTTTTATAAAAATGTGTCACATAAGTTTAAGCCATATATAACGGTTTTTCTAAACTTTTATAACACCCGTGTTCATGACGGTTGTCTGCTTCAAACAAACCGTCTTAAATTGTCATATATGACAGTTTTTACCCATCATAACAAGGTATTTTTCTTGTAGTGTAATACAATTATCTGAACAAGCTTGGAAAGAATAATAGATCTTGCAAATTCTAATATATCATAACAGATTACAAAATAATGGAATCAATATAACCACAAACATAATACAAGTATAAACTATCAATACCTTGATCTTGAAATGATAATCACCAATAATTCTTTAGAAATGCTCAACATAACCTGAAAGGCGACCATGTCCTTAGAGGGACGTAGCAAGATACATAACATACATGCCGAATGAAAACAAAAACATGCACTAATACAAGTTACATAGTAAACATATACTACTACATGTGTGGCATGCATTCGAGAATCAATACGTACAACTGAACTATTGGATAAACATGATAACAACTACCATGGCCGATGATCAAACTATAGACCTTCGTGGCCACTAGATTTATTAGTCAAAACTATATCCCTTCGTGCGCACTAGGTTAAAGCAGACCATAGCACTTTCTGGGCACTAGATTAAAGAAACAAAAGGAAGTAGCAGTCAAGATATCCCGTAATCGTTCTTCCAACCAATAATAGTACTATATGTGTCCAGTCAATAATATACTCATCTGTATCGGGAATCCATAACCAATTAATTGTAAACTCTTTGTAAACCGTGAATCAAATACCATGACAATGAAGACGGCTATAGCAAGTAACTCTAAACAATATCTCTATCTCGATCAATTCAGATACAAGACACCTAATATGCATGCAACGTATATCATGTTACATATTAAACACAAAATAAAATGTCAACAACAATATACGACAAATCAATTAACACAATAAACATACGTAAATAATAAAAGGCATGTAAATATTATAACCAAATATGCAAGGAATTCTTGTCTGGTTTCATGTCCAATGCTTGCTGAGGTTGTAGGTACATAGGTCTGTCCCATACTAGTTACCCAAAGAATTATTAAAATAATATAGAATTTATTTACTTATTTATTCAATTAATAATATTGTGTAATAACAATAACAATAATATTGATAATAAACTAGGGTTAATTTGTACCTAGATTAGTGGTTATAGGGTATATTTGTAATGTATTAGTTTGTTTGGTTTCTAGTTGTAATTATTCAAATAGTTGGGGGTCTAAGATAATAACAAACTTATTTTAAATTGCTGAAGTTTGTATAAACTTCATTCGGGAAATTGGCTCATCTTCTTTAGCTAGAGGAGATCGCGTCTTAGGCTATAAAAAGATCGGGAAGGATAGCACAGCATTATCATCTCACCGATTATGGCTGACGAAGGAGATGAGGTTGGAAGCTACTTTAAGGCCGACTCGTCGGTGGCGAAGATAATAGGTTCTTAGGGTGGGGATGCTGCTTTTACTTGACGACAGAGGAAATGATTGTGACGGTGAGGAAGGAAAGAGATGGGTGAGAAGGATGGCCAAGAGAAGATTGTCAAGAAGGAGGACGAGTTAGGATATTGCCCAAAGTTTAGGCTCGAGTATACCGATGGATCCTGCTTGTATGTGTCATGTTCCGATTCGACAAACCCTTCATCCTCGCATCGATTATGCCGAATCGATCATCCTGGCTAGGGCATTTTGTCGTACGAGTTTGGAGTTGCACTCGTACATGGCAATTATTACATTTGATACATTCATTTGAAACACCAAGTTGAAACTTCACAAATTGCAAAGAATTGAACACGCAGTTTAGGAAGATAGAAATATGCTTTCATTGATAGCTAGCAACTAAGTGCAAATCATATTACATTGGATATGCCGTTGCGGCTACATTTGATTGAAATAAAAGAAAATACTCGACAAGCTGCCTGAACTAATAGTTGTCATTCTATATATTCACACCCTTTTATACATTGAAAGCCTTCGATAAATTGGATTCAAATACTTCGAAATAGGCAGAACTCAAAATGCCTCTCCAAACTTCAGCTTTGGCCTAGCACAATACACCCCCAGAGTTTTCGTCACCTGTGGAGTTGGAGGATTAGTACAATTGGGAATGCACTAGTGAGCGGGATGAACCTACTCGTCTAAACCGACTCTGATTATTAAGGTCGGCATGCATTGGAGTTTTCTTACTATTTAGAACTAAATTAATTCAGTTCATATTGATAGCCTTCTTCTGAAACAATAAAAGCATACAACAACAACATAGCAATTTATTTCAATTCTTAGAACAACCGTGCTCATCCCTGTATGAAACAAAGATTATAATTACCACCCGCATAAGACAATAGGTGAGCATGCTACTACTTACACGTGGTCATTGGTTTTACACACCACTTGGGACTATTCATATTGGCTTGCGACGCTACCCTTTCAGCCTAGGTTGTAAGCCTTACTGAAGGTCCTGTATGCCTTGCACCGAAGCACGATAACCATTCTTCCTAGGTCGATTCGGTTCCCGGGCCCCGGATACCGTTTCGAGGAAAACAAAACTTGTGCACAAGTTTTCCATGACCATGCCAATGTGTGAACAGTTTAATATATATGAAAAAGATTGCATAGCATGGACAGTATTGAGCAGTATTTTCATTTTGTTTCCCCAACTCATGCAACAAATCATTTTTTCCAAAGTCGTACTTCCGATCTGGCGTCCCATAGGCACCAAATTCTCTGAGGCACCATATGCCGCAACCAATATTTATTTTATTTTGTAGATCATGAAATAGTCTCTTTTTCTAGTATATTAACTTTTTGCTTTTTGATGTAAAACTTATATTTTTAGAGTAAATTTCTATAAATCGATACAGTTATCCCGAGTCTTGATCTTAGTGATTTTGTATACATTTAACTTGGCATCGTCGATTTGAATAAGTTCAAGGCAAACAAAATTTTATTTGCATGAAGGAGAAAAGAAGGGGCCGACCCCACCAAGTATTTGATCGTGCAAAGAGTCGAGCACTTCGCAACGTTCAAGCTCAGTTACGCGAGCTCCTGCAATGGCACCAATATTTTATCAGATCCCTTCTTCAATCCTTCATTTCATAAATCTCAAAATGAATGCAAAAATTGACGCGAAAACACATTCATCAAAACCAACCAGCAAAAACTCAAGAAAACCATACAGCAGTCCAGTCCCATCGAAGGGACTCTTATATAGAGCCCACTCGCTGAGACGCAGCCTGCTGCATCTAGGACTTATTCTAACAGAAGCCGTTCCATTAGTTTGATCGATTCTCGTAACATTCGTCCAAATCAATTTATTGATGCCACAAAGTGTTATCGTAAGCCAAGCTCAACGATTAAGTCAGACTAGCCATCTAAGTTCCCGACTGAGTCTGACTTATCGTAAGCATTTCATAGTCCGTCGTCTATCAAAATGGATACTACATAATATACCACTAAGAAAAAGTTTTGTCCCAAAACTTAAGAACAAGGATCTGACCTTAATTAGGCGAACAACGAAGGGTACTTCTCCTTCATCTCAACCTCCATCTCCCATGTCGATTCTTCAATTGAATGGTTCTGCCAAAGCACGCAAGCAAATATATCGACCGATTTTGCAAGGCCTTTTTCTTTCTGTCCAATATTTGAATAGGCTCATCCGAGTAAGATAAGTCCACACATAGCTCCAACTGATCAAATCTAACCACATGACTTGGATCGTACATGTATCTTCAAAACTATGAAACATGGAAAATATCGTGTACTTCAGCCAAGGCAGGTGGTAGTATGATCCGATAAGCAACAGTTGCAACTCATTCAAGGATCTCGAAAGGGCATACAAATTTTGGGCTCAATTTGCCTTTAAAACTGAACTGCATCATGCCACGCATGGAAGTTACTTTCAAAAACACATGGTCCCCGACCAAAAATTCTAGCGATCATCGACGAAGATCTGCGTAGCTCTTTCGTCGACTTTGTGCGATACGAAGTCTGTCTAGAATCAAGCGGATCTTTTCAACGGCCTGCTCCACCAGTTCTGGTCCGAGCAATTGTTGCTTGCCGACTTTGACCCAGCATATTGAAGATCAACTTTCTTCCGTAAAGTGCTTTTTGGTGCCATCTGAATGCTCGATTGATAACTATTGTTGTACGCAAATTCTGCTAGGGGCAAGTGCGTATCCCAACTAGTCTTAGATCGATCGCACACAGACGCAACATATCTTCTAAGATTTGGTTCACCTTTCTGTCTGGCCGTCTGTCTGGGTAGTAAGCATATTAAAATTCTTTTTTATCCCCAATGCAGCATACAAGCTCGTCCAGAAACGTGATAGGAATTGCCAGTCTGTATTCAAAATTATTGTGGCTGGTGTTCCGTACAGTCGAACAATATCATCGACGTAGATTTGTGCTAACAGATCGACGCTCCTTGCTACTTTGATTGTCATGAAGTGAGCCGACTTTGTCAACCTATCAACAATGACCCAAATCGCATCATTCTCTCGCAACGTCTTCAAAAATCTCACGATAAAATTAAGATATTGTCCCACTTCCACTCGAAAATGGCGAGGTTCTGGAGCTTCCCGTGTCACGCCCCGATTCCGTAGAATCGATAGTCGTCCCCCGGGCGTGATGCCATGTGAACCTAATTTGTGATCGCAAAGGCATTGTCATAAGGTAATCCGAAATACATCATCTAAGAGGGTGAGCGCAGACAAATTGAATAGCACATTGAGACAGAAAAACTTTTCATTTTATTGATAATAGGCTAAGTAAATAAGGCATGAGAAAGCAGGCATCAGGTTTCAGGCAAAGCAGTTCGATAGCAAGTGTTACGTGAATAATCGTGCCATGATTTCAGTAATTCTACACTATGGCGACAAGCATTTCTTTTGCATTTCATATTGATTCTAAAACAGATGGTCAAAGCGAAGAAGGTCAGCCACTCACCCTAGTCTTTGCTGTGAGGACCCTAATTTTTGGGAATTATTGTTTTCAATTTATTTTAGTATTTTTATTAGGTTATATTGTATATTTAATTATGATTATATTTGTACTTTTTTGTGTTTTTGATTTTTGGAGCACAAGACATGCCCATCTCTCGAAACATCCTTCATGAGTTTTATAGTAGACAGGATGACCTTCAATTTGATATATCATGTCCCATCCAAACTTGTCCCCTAGCATTCTTTTGACTTCGCGCAACTTCGGATCAAATTAGGCCATTTGACCGTTTACAGTAATTATATACCTAACTCCCAAACGTGAGTTCGGAACTCGACATAGATCAAAATTATTTGACCCAATATATAATTTTAACCCATTTTGAGGCTACGATACACATGCCAAGGGTGTGCCACTCAATCAAGTTCCCGTGTGCTATTTATTTGCGAATGGCACATGAGACTCATTGGGTGATTTTTTCGGGTTCGATTTGACTAGAAATATATTTGGACACTAACCTAGACAATCACATTGGGTAGAACCTATGTTAGGGTGACATGACAGTAGAGTTATTTTCAATCTATTTTACGGGAATTGTATAGCGAAATAGGCTAAATACAATTTTGTATGTATTTGATTGTATATTTATTTATTTAATTGAATTATAAATATATATGTTTATAATGGTTTTATAATTATTGATGTATAAGTTTTAGTTATATATTTTCAATAGTGTTATATAAGGCTTAATATGATTTTTATTTTATTTATCCATATATATAAATATATAGAATTTATTAATTATAATTAGGTTATGTACATAGTGATATATGATTTTGTCAATATTTATTTATATATATACTTTAAATACAAATTTATATGGTATTTATTCTTACTTAATACATGTATATATTTAAATGCATAAATAGTTACATATATAGATCATAGATACATATATAGATATACCTATATACTAAGTACTCTCTCTCTCTCTCTTATCTTTATATAATATATATATTACATATGACATGCTCTAACCCGAGACTCCCCCATAGAAACAACAGCAGCGGCGCAACTAAGTCATGCTGCCACCCCCGATGCGCACGCTTCGGTGGAGCCACCGCGCCCCCGGGCGACCCAACCTCTACACCACCCAGTCCACGACGCGTCTCCCTGACACGCAGCGGCCGCCGTACGCCATCGCACGGCCAGCCGCACACGTGCGAACAGCCCCATCAGCCGTAGCAGCACACAGCAGTAGTTGCACGGCGAGCCGACTTCACAGGTGAATATATTCAACCCTTGTCCATGAATTTTTAATCCAATTCCTTCACTAGAATCCCAACCTAACCATGTTTGAACCCTAGCAATTAGTTCGGATTGAATTAGTCTGACTTCGACGAGAAGTCGAATCAAAATTAGGAAAAAAATTACAAAAACAGAACATAAACTTCCTTGAGCCCTAGTTAGAAGGCCGATTAATATCGATCTGCTGACAGTCTGTAAAATCTAATTAAACACACTAGAAGACAACATATAGGGCTTCATAACCTAATTTGTAGTTACGAATTTTATTAAATATGTGCAAAGAAATCAGTTTTCAAAGTTCGAGAAAAATAGGTTTAAAACAGTTTTCAAAACTTTGAAATTCACCGATACAACGTGCGTCCCGCCAAATCGGACGACGTGGTCACGAACCGAAAGCATCGAAAGGTGCGTATCGACTTCGTGGATGTGTGGGCTTTGACGGAATTTAAATTGGTTGCGTGTGCGCGACAAATTTGATGCGTATCCGTCAAAATTTACCGTATCGGTCTTTTCAAAATTCTTCAATTATTTTGTGCACGTTCGTCAGATCGAGACGAAACTTGCACAAACAGGACCATATCGTTTTTATGGTCCTGTATGCAAAGTTTGGTCCAAATCTGAGACAGTTGACCGGATCGTCGTTTTACGGGCCCCACGATCCGATCAACGGGCGATTTCGTGCACGGCTCATCAGAATCCAAAATTGGACACACCATTGGGTTCGTCTCGTCAAAAAAACTGTAGACATATTGTTTGACGACTTTAGAGACCATTGACTTTGGCACACTTTTTGGTGCAAAGTGGGTCCAACGGCGGACATTATTTGGCCTGAAATGACCATTTTGTCCCTGTGTCAAGAATTGGACTTAAGGACAGGCAATCCTAACTAATTTGACTAATCTAGAAACATTGGTAATATCTATTACAGCTTCTAAAGGCAGTTGTGAGACTTGGACCTTCTGACTTGTTGATTGGCGATATATTGTTGGTTCTCCGTGCAACCTTCAGGCAAGTATACCTTGCCAGCTTGTACAGTATATTTTATATGCATGTCCTTTACTTCTTTATTGTTCCTTTTTCTTATATGGTTTATCCATGATTGCTTTACCTTGTGTCTAGTTGCTTATCTTATTTCTAGTTTCACTCTATCATATATTTAGCGTACATTCACGTTCTTGATTCTGTTATACATTCATTATATGTTATTTTGCTTTCATGTTCACTCGTATTCTGTGATAGAGTCGTCTAGTCCTACACCACTAATTTTTCTGACTTGACTTGACTTGACATGACTTGAGTAGGACTTGACTTTGACATTCTATAGATTGTGAGTGCTTACCTTGACTACGGTCAATAGAATTATTTTACTAGGAATGGCTACAATCTCGTTTGTGAGTGCTTGCCTTGACTACGATTGAGATACTATAGATTGGGAGTGCTTGCATTGACTACAGTCTATAGCTTTGACCAGTTAGCCACGACTAGTATGGCATGCCAGTGTCTTAGGTTCCTTGTGTCTTAGATCTTGGTGTCTTAGTCCATTGTGCCTCAATTGACTTTTTCTTGATTATTTCTTATTTCTCTGCATATGTTGTACTGCTACATCTTGGCTTGTATATTGTGTATCTTGCTAGTCCTCTGAGGACCTGGTGATCTCTCCAAGTATTAGCTGAAGTGATCGAGGTAGAATACATTGGAGAATTGATGATTGTTTCTCAGGAATTTCAAGTATATTTAGTTCATATCTTTTCATACTCATCATATATTATATTACTTTGACATTGTTGCTGTATAGCCTAGTTTTACAAGCTTTATCTTTCATTAGAAGCTTGTTCAAGATAATTGCATTAGAGTCTATTCCACTTTATTGTATATTATCTTTTTTTGTTACTTGTAGTAATCGGTTTGCTAATGCCTGACCAGCATTAGTTTACTTGGTTTATACAAGAGTTTATCTTCAGTGGATTGAGATATTTGTAGTTGAATGGATAGATTGCTTTAGAAAACCAGACAGCTTATACGTATTTGAACTGGGATGGAGTCCTCTCAATGCGTAGCTGGCTTGTATACGTATCCTAGACCTACGTATTTTGGAACTGGAGCGTTACATTTGCTTCAGGCGAGGGACTGCTTGGCTGCGCTGATGTCGCCTACGCGATCACCTGAAATCGCATAAGCAACTGATTAGAACACTGTATTATTCAAGGAATTCGATACTAATACGACTTCGAAAATGCCAGCCAAGAAAACCATCGAAAACATTCATGAAAATGCATTCACGAAAACCAAAGCCAAAGCCAAAGCAAGTGCGGCATAAAAAACCAAAACAACAGGAGGTCTCTTCCGAACTCAGTCGCAGAGACAATCTTTGTGATACAATCCACTAAAAATGGGACTTGATTCCGAAGAAGCCTTTCCATAACGAAAAAGAATCTTAATTCAATCGTTTCTGTTCGACCGATTCAGCCGATTCCGATCTATCGGTCCTGACTCAATCGGTAGCGACAATGTTCCTTTCTCGTGCACCCCGTGGACGAAAATGAGACACGATGTAGGGACGAGGCACTACACATAACCAACTAATAAAAAGTTTCGTCCTCGAAACTTAAGAATAGAACCTACCTCTAAGAGAACAATGAAGAAATTTTCTCCTTCATCTCGGATTCGAGCTCCCAAGTCGATTCTTCAACCGAATGGTTACTCCAAAGTACGTGACGAGAGGATCGTTCGATTCCAAAGCAACTTATCCTTGCGTTCCAAGATTTGGACCAGTACTTCAATGTAGGATAAGTCCGCCTTTAGCTCCACTGACCATAATCTACTATGTGGCTTGGGTCAGCACGTACTTTCGCAGCTGAAAGACGTGGAAGATATTATGCACACCCGCTAGTGCTGGCGGCAGGCAATCTGATAGGCCACTGGGGCGACTCGCTCGAGTACTTCGAACGGCCCAATGAATCTCGGACCCAACTTTCTCTTGCACCAAACCGATTAACTCCCCGCATAGGCGACACTTTAAGAAATACGTGATTGCCTTCTTGAAACTCGAGGGTCGACGATGAACATCTGCATAACTATTTTGTTGACTCTGTGCGGTCTTTAAACTTTTTCGAATGCCAAACTTTTTGCAGTCTGTTCCACCAGTTCCTGGCGAGAATTTGTCGCTCTCCGACTTCATCCCAGCAAATGGATGATTGGCACTTTCGTCCGTACAAGGCTTCATACGACGCCATTTGGATGCTGGATTGATAGCTATTATTATATACAAATTCGGCCAGAGGTAGATGAACGTCCTAACTCGACTTGAAGTCGATTGCGCAGAGCTGTAACATGTCTTCGAGAATATGATTTACACGCTCCGTTTGGCCGTCGGTCTGGGGATGGTAAGCTGAGCTGAACTGCAACTTGGTACCTAGAGCCGACTGAAGGCTACTCCAGAAGCGCGATAGAAATCGTGCATCCCGATCAGAGATAATGGATACCGGGACTCCGTTCAGCCGTACTATCTCGTCAAGATAAATCTGAGCCAGACGATCAACGCTCCAAGTAACTTTAATGGCAATGAAGCACGCTGACTTGGTTAGTCGATCGACGATGACCCAGATGGCATCATTTCTCGTGGCGTCTCTCGACAGACCAACAATAAAATCCATGCATATGTGCTGCCACTTCCATTCCGGAATCGCCAGATTCTACATCTCTCCTCGTCCGACTCTGATGCTTAGTTTTTACCTGCTGACAGGCCATGCATTGTGACACGAAGAGTGCCACATCTTTTTCATTCCATGCCACCAGAAGTTTGTGCGGAGGTCCTTGTACATCTTTGTGCTACCGAAATGCAAGGTGTACTTTGTATAGTGCACCTCCGACAATATCTCCTTTCTAAGTTCTGAATTATCCAGAACGTATAGCCTACCCTTCAATCGAAGCATGTCGGTTTCATCTTTCGCAAAGTCAGTCGTCCTACCCATCGAGAGTAGCTCCCATATTTTCTTCAGGTATGGATCGTCCTTCTGAGCGGTCTTGATCTTTTCTTGCAAGCTCGGCTCTAACTGCAACTTTGCCAACTGTATATGCCTAAATCTGACTCAGAGTTCGATTCCCATCTCTTCTAGGTCGCGTAGCAATCTGCGGTTGATAGATAGCGAGGCAATATACTTTCGAATCAGAGTGTTCGCCACAATATTTCCCTTTTCCGACATATGTCAATAGTCAAGTCATAATCTTTGATCAGTTCAAGCCAACGCCTTTGTCACAAGTTCAGTTCCTTCTGCATGAATAGATACTTGAGGCTCTTGTGATCGATATAGATCGTGCACGCCATGCCATAAAGATAGTGACGCCACAATTTCAACGCGAACACAATCGCCGCCAACTCCAGGTCATGAGTAGGGTAGTTCTTCTCGTGCGGCTTTAGCTGTCGGGAAGCAAAAGATATCACCTTGTTGAGGAACAGATAGGCAACTCTAGAGGGGGGTGAATAGAGTTTATAACAATAATGACCAAATAAAAATTAACTCTTTTTACCAATAGTAAATATCAGAGTAGTAAATGCGAAAATGAAAAGATCAAGAGAGCATACGCAAATACAGTCGTTTTAACCTGGTTTCCCTCGTGGAGGACTAGTCCAGGCCTGAGAACTCTAGCTCAGGATTAAATCCACTATTTGTGAAATAGTAGTTACACTCCGTGTCTTTTCTTCAGAAGAGCACGTCAACTTTTTACAAAGATCGCTGTGGCGATGCTTAGAATTTTCCAAGCGACTTTTTGACTCTTGCACAAACTCCTAACTGAATAGCACTGAGCACTTTTAGGCTTAGGAAGCTTGTGGCTAGTAGATGGGACGGTTAAGGCTTTATGAGGCTTATAGAGAAGAAGAAGAGATAATTAGAATGAATGAAAATGAGAGAATTCAAGACCTATTTATACAAGTTGGAATAGACAGAATTCGGCCAGAATTCTGTGTTAAGAATTCAAATTTTTGGCCGTTGGACAACTAGCATACAACAAACCCCAAAAATTAGGGTCCTGAAAATCAGGGGGCAGAGTTCAGCCCGAACTCTGTCTCCATAGGACAGAATGTTTAGATGGGCTTTTGTGGGCTAGTTTGGCTTGGTAGAACTTTGGGTTTGTTTGGAATAATGTTTAAGCCAAGAATACACAGTGCTACTCAGTTTACATTTAGCTAGACTCAATAAATGTAAAATAGTACAGATTCTGAAAACGAGTACGCTGCAGGAGAGAGATGACGTCCGTCTTATACTGAGTTCTGTCTTAATATGTCATATTGAATTATGACAAGTATCATATTGTCAATTTATCAATATTTGGTTAACTGTGATCCAGTTTGGGTCAACAATCTCTTCCATATTGATAATTGACAAAAATATTTGTATATTCAATGTTCATACCTGGACACAAGTATAGAATGAAGTAGCTCCCCCATAATCATGGCTCCCCCATAAACATAGCTTTCCCATAAACATAGCTTCCCCAAACCAATGTGCTTTATCCTGATATACATTATCTTCTCCAAAACACAGATAGATATCACACAATATGATAGGGATATAAATATCAAATATATCTTCCCCCTTTTGGCATTTATCAAAATGAATTACAACACAGACAGGCAGAAGACTGTATAAAGGATTAACTAGCAAGCACACAATAATAATAATAGGATAACTACAGATAAAAGCTAAAGATCCACAGTAACTGAAAATGTACTCATACAAGAAAATGAAACTACATAAGCATAAGCCCATAATGCATAAAACTAAATAAGATCATCAGCAGTAGCAGCAACAGGTACTGAACCACATCTATTATGGAGCATGAGATGGTCCAGCGGTGTCAGATGGATCAGTATTCGAATGACGAGGATCCACAAAAGATGCATCCGGATCCAGATATCGTATGACCCAGGGGTCGTCGATACGGAAACCGGCGCGAGATGGATCCCGCTCCATAAGAAGGGGCATCGTGGGATGTTGAGACATGGTGTACCGGATGCCATGCAATGAGTTACTAATGGCACTTATCTGCAAAGTGGTACGATAGTCGAGCTGGGTCCAGCGGTCGTCCTCCAATATGAAACAATCGTGAAGCATGGTATGGATAGGCTCGAATGTAGCAGGTGGCTCGGGCAGGTGCATTAGCCTGAGCATCAGACCCAAAATGCTCGGAATCAGCATGAAACTCGACAGCTGCTAGAAGTCGCCTTGCCTTAGACATAAAGGCAGGGACTGGAAGAAACTGGCACTCATCAAGAGGAACGTGGAACGCACGAAAAACCATTGGCAAATAAAGAGCATAGACCAATAATTTAGGCCTCTTCTGTAACTAATCATCCAGTCCATCATAGTGCACGAAAGGTTAAATGGGACATGGAAGTAAAGATGATAGAGTACAAAGATCTCAAAATAAGAAACTTCATCAGTCGATCCTGCTTTGGACAAGATCGTGGAGAAGACGATACGATGAAGTTCGTAGAAATATGGATTGAAGAATTTAGCAAGTAACTGCGTGGACGTGTGTTTGGAGTACATAAATCATCCTTGAAACTCCCAAGGGACGACCCATCGGAAATTGAAACTTGCGTGCATCGACAAGTTTTTCCCATGAGTTGGGTTCCGGAATCTCGAGATATTCCGCAAGTTCGAAATCATCAAAAGAGATGTCGATTCCGACGACACGAGAATAGATTCGTGTGTCGTCAAATGTGAGATTACAGTAAAATGTTTGGATAGCATTCAAGTATATAAGTGAAGTTGTAGAAACTAACTCATCGAGACAAAGATCATGAAACAAAGAGTCATATCTAGAAATATTATGAAATTGATAGGATGACCCGCATACACACTCCTTGACTGAAAGTCATTGAACCATTCATTAGAAGCTTCCAATGAAACAAAAATTCGATCATTGAATGTGTTGGGGTCATTAGGTGGTTGTGGATTAAAAAGTGGATGAATGGGTTGAACATCTTGAGGAGGAGGGTTAGATGAAGAAGCACCCTCGGTTCTATCCCTCTTTCCCCTATTGAACAACCTAGGTGCCATTGATAATGATAGGAATTTGAAATTTGAGATAGAGAAAAAGAGAGAGTTATACCTCAAGAGGGTAGTAGAATATGGAAGAGAAGGATCCAAATGCTATTCTCTTTGAGTTTGGGGAAGAAAACCACACTAGATTGAGAATTCTAGGGTTAGGATTTGGAGAGGATGAAGTTGGAGAAGAGAAGAAGAGATAATTGGAATGAATGAAAATGAGAGAATTCAAGACCTATTTATACTAGTTGGGATAGGCAGAATTCGACAAGAATTCTGTGTCAAGAATTCAAATTTTTGGCCGTTGGACAACTAGCATACAACAAACCCTAAAAATTAGGGTCCTAAAAATCAGGGGCAGAGTTCGACCCGAACTCTGTCTCCATAGGACAAAATATTCAGATGGGCTTTTGTGGGCTAGTTTGGCTTGGTGGAGCTTTAGGTTTGTTTGAGAGATAATGTTTAAGCCAAGAATACCCAGTGCTACTCAGTTTACATTTAGCTAGACTCAATAAATGTAAAATAGTACAGCCTCTGAAAACGAGTACGCTGCAGAGAAAGACAACGTCCGTCTTGTACTGAGTTCTATCTTGATGTGTCATATTAAATTATGACAAGTATCATATTGTCAATTTGTCAATTTATCAATATTTGGTTAACTGTGATCCAGTTTGGGTCAACACTTGTTCTGCTGCATCAGCACACACTCCAAGCCCTGACCGAATAATCACTGAATATCTGGAAACCCTCAGACCCTTTGGAAGTGTGAGTATCAGGGCCGAGAGCCGTTGCTTTAATTCCTGAAAGGAAGCTTCACAGTCGTCTAACCATTCAAATGCGACTCCTCTCTGGGTGAGGCAAGTCAGAGGCGATACGATCTTTGCGAAGTCTTTCATGAAACGTCGGTAGTATCCCGCTAAACCAAAGAAACTTTGAATCTCGTCGACGGATGCTGGCAGTTTCCAATCGACAACGGCTTCAACTTTCTTTGGGTCGACTGCAATACCTTCAGATAAATGATGTGCCCGAGGAATGCGACGCTGCTCAGCCAAAATTTACATTTGCTTCGCTTTGTATACAACTAATTTTTTCGAAGGGTCTGAAGTACGGTCCGTAGATGCTCAGCATGTTGCTGCCTATCCTTCGAGTAGACGAATATATCGTCGATAAAGACTACTACAAACTTATTGATGAAAGGTCAAAACACCCGATTCATTAAATCCATAAAAGCAGCTGGGGGCATTTGTTAGACCGAACGACATTACCAAGAATTCGTAATGGCCGTATCGAGTGCGGAAGGCTGACTTCGGCACATCGTTCGGCTTGATCTTGAGTTGATGGTAACTCGAGCGAAGATCATTTTTTTAGAACATCGTAGCTCCTTGCAGTTGATCAAACAGGTCATCTATGCAGGGCAATGGATATTTGTTCTGGATGGTGGCTTTGTTCAGCTCGCAGTAATCGATACAAAGATGCATTGAGCTATCCTTCTTTTTAACGAATAGCAAGGGAGCTCCCCATGGCGAGACACTGGGTCAATATGAATCCCTTGTCGAGCAACTCTTGCAACTGTATCTTGAGTTCCCTTAGTTCTGCAGGGGCCATTCTGTATAGAGTCTTCAAAATTGGTCGGGTGTCAGGGAATGTATCGATGGTGAACTCGATCTCTCGATCAGGTGGCATGCCGGGTAGCTCGTCCGAAAACACATCTAGGAATTCTGCCACAACGTTACTCTGACCCACATTTGTACCATCCTGTCGTATGTCTCGAACGGTGCTAGATAGCCTTCGCACCCAGAATGCAGCATCCGTCGAGCAGATATTGCTGAGATCACCAAGCAGGTCGGCAACGCCTCACCACACGAATAACATAATTCAGGCACTCCAAGTATACGGAAGGTGACTGTCTTTCTAGCACAGTCGATGGTTGTATTGCACGGACCAAGCCAATCTATCCGCAGAATGATGTCATAGTCCTTAATATCTAGAACTATCGCATTAAGACTGACCCTTTAACCACCTATACAAATGATTTCATCTCCGTAGACTAAATTTGCAAGTAGTGGCATGCCCGACGGTACATTAACACTAAGATCGAGGTCCAGCAGTATCACAAAAAATTTGTGCTCGGCGGTAAAGTCCGCCGATATAAAGCTATGCGTAGCACCTGAATCAAACTGTACACGAGCAGGTTTGTTATTGAAATGCAGCATACCTGTCACGACTGTGTCAGATGCGAATGCTTCATCTCGAGTCATGGCATAGATGCGGCCTTGAGCATTGGGACGACGGTCTTGGCCATTTTATTATAGTCTGTGGAGCCCGAGGTGCTTGGCCCTAATTTTGATGTTGGTGGTGCTGTTACGGCGGGCGTTGGTTCGACGTACCTTCAGGGCAGTTGTGTGGGACGTGCCCTAATCGACCGCACCCGAAGCATGCTCCACTTTTTATTAAGCATTAATTAACCGCGTGCCCCATCTTGTGACAGAAATTATAGACTACCCGATCCTTTCCTTGGTTGTCGTCTCCATTGCTGCAGTTTAGATGCTTATGTACATTGTTGCCTCCTGCTTTAATATACATTTGTTATTGAAATGAACAACGCCAGTAGTGGTAGGAGGATACTTAGGCTCTAGACGGAGGGCGTGATTGAGTGACTCGCCCATAGTCTCGTATTCAGGCACCGAAACATGGGCGATGATAGAGGGACGCAGGCCCACTTAGAATCGTTGAGCACGACTTGCAGTGTTAGGCAGGTATACTCCAGCAAATTTGGCCAGTTTATTGAATTCGGTCGCATACTGTCGAACAGTCATACTTCCTTACTTCAACTACATGAATTCTTTTTTTTTTTCTGCCACACGGCTGCAGATATTCGATCTCGAACACTTTTCTGAATGTAGCCCATAAAATAGTCGCCGTCTTCTTGTCTTCGTGTCGAATTTCCCGCTTCTGTACGGCCCACTAATCGTGTGCGTTCAATCGAAGTAGGAGTTAAGCATACATGACTTTCTTCGAGTCTTTGACATCCAGAAGTTCGAATTTATCTTCCAGCTCCTCCAACCAGTCGATCGCCACGGAGGGATCTTCTGTACTGTTGAAGGAAGTACGGCAGCTTTTTGTAAATTTTGACACGTCAAAGGTAGAACATCTCGGTGCCGCAGGTGAGAGCACGGGTACTTCCGGTTCAGCTTCATTAGATCAAACCATAGGCTCAGTCACAGCAGGCATCATCGTTGAATTGTTGTTAGCCACGACTAACTGAAGTATTTGTTGAAGTGTATTCAGCTGCTACAATTTAAATTATGCCTCAATTCGATTCTTAAACTGGGTCTGGTGAGCCTCCGTCTGCTGTCGATGGAGCTCAGCCTGTCTTTGCTATATTTCAAGCATCTGCAACATCCGTTGCATCGGGTCGCCAGAAGATCCGGCTATAGTAGGTGCCATTCCCGTTGGGTTGATGGAATGCTCGAGCCCAAAACTACTCAAGCCGCTGGAAGCGTGTCACGCCCCAGAACCAGAATACTGGAGAACGGGGGACAGACATAGCCAGCTATGTACATTGAAGTGTAACCCACCTCGATGTACGGTCATGGCTGTCTAGATGCATGAGGGTTTTACTACAAGCCAATAGTCACTTATGGTCAAGAACAAGCCTAGTGTCTCAATCTCAAGCAAGCAAGTAAATATAACAAGATGATAGATCGTCAGACATACAAAGTAAGGCGTCCCATACATTACATATTCAGATGATCATGAAGCTAGTCATACAAAATGTAAAGACTAGCAAGAGTTTAAGTCATACATGATCAACCCTAGGATTTGTCAATCATGTTACAGCCCTTAGGCAGACAGGAATGTAAATTTAACACGAGCTAACACTTGTTCAGCAGCTAAACGCCTCAAAAGAATAGTTTACAATAGAGTGGGAGAGCAAAATAAAATCCACTCATTGCCAGGGTTGTGCCTAGTGTTCACCATCTGACTGGAAGGCTGAAAGATCCTCGGTGCTACTCCGAAATCTGGCCATACGAAACCAGCTGGATCAGACCCCAAAAGAGCAAGTGCCACAAGGGAGGCTTCACTTAAGAACTGAAACTAGCATATTAGCAAATGAGACATAAAGGATAATAAAAGACATGAGTTAGAGAAAACAAGGTGATAAACGATAAGACAACTAAGGGACTATTCCGGTAGCCAAGTTACAATCCGTAAACCAAACAAGGACCAGGGTTGTAACCCTTCACCTGAACAGAGCTTAGTCTCCAACCAATTATCGATAAGAGTAAAGCATAACAGTAATGTGCTGAAATAACCATGTGCTGGTCTTGCCTAGGCAAGACTAGACGGGTCTCCATCCATCAATCACGGCCAAGCAATGAGTGCGGCTTGATACTTTAACTAACTAGGGTTAGCACAAGCTTAGTTACTAACAAGATGCATCGAGATATTCCAACAGCCACAAGCCCTGCAGTCTTAATCCAGGTTATCCGGTCACAAGTTAAGAGAGTTGGATTAGGTGACTTAGAGGTGCAACACATGACAGTGTGCTGAAAATGTGCCCTACTCGACGGCATGCTACAAGTCCAATTAGAGCGCCCAGATAACGGGACTGACTGTAGCTGGAAAATCTCTTCATGAACTACTTGATCAATCTAGTCGTTATCCTAATCAGATTCAGTATAAATCCCTGACCATGGTAACCCGGAATTCATGTCCTAGATATGATGCAAGACGAGACATGTAGCTTATACAAGCACAAACATCCATGGTGTCAAGATAAGAGTTACTTAGCAAGTCATAATAGCCGTCATAACAGCATATCAAAATTATCATATTAGGTTTACTTATCAAGAGTGTGCCACGACGGGCCACTATCATGTATTATCATGCCAAGGTTACTTGTCAAGAGTACGCCACGAAAGGCCACTATCATGTCATATTACTTGTTACCTGTTAAGAATGTGCCTTAACAGGCCACTATCGTGTTCTATCCTTACATTATCGTGAATGAGAAAACTTGCATAAAATAGCTAGTAACATATTCTTAAAGCCAAGAAAAAGATTTACAACTTTCATGTTGGGAGTTGGAAGAAATTTTGGCCACAATTCAGCCAAATAGGACATAAAATAGCCAAAATAGGCACTATGCAGCACTATGCAAACCATGCGGCACTATTTATCTATGCGACGCTATGCAAGCCTGCGACACTATGCAAGCCATACGGCACTATGCATCCATGCGGCACTATGCACTACGACACTATTCATTCCTGCGGCACTATTTATTCCTGCGGCACTAAGCAAGCCTGTGATACTATGCAAGCCATGCAGCACTATGCATCCATGCGGTACTATAAGCCTGCGACATTATTCATTCCTGCGGTACCATGCATCCATGCGGCACTATACAAGCCTGTGGCACTATTTATCCTGCGGTACTATTCATTCCTGCAGCACTATGAATCCATACGGTACTATGCAAGCCTACTGCACTATTCATCCTGCGGCACTATTCATCGTCCCTGTCAGATTCAGGACAGATGAACTAAAAAATGTCCAAATCTTATTTTGGCCATAACTTTCTCAAAATAAGTCGAAATCTAACTTTTTAAAGGTCCATTTTGGATTAAATCGAATTCTCTACAACATAGAACAATCAAAACTTAAAAATAATGAAGTTTGGTAGATCAAAACCCAAGAAAACTGAAAAGGCTATAAACTTATATCTACAAAAAATACATCCATCAAACCCAAAAATGTCAAGTTCTAAAGAGGCTTAAAATCAAGTAAGGGAAAGAATGGAACAATAAAACTTGAGATCCATCATGAAGCAAGTTGCACTTGCCTAGGACTTGGTAGGTGGGAGGAGTAAATGAAGAAGATGAAGAAGTAAATAAATAAGTGAATGAGGAGAGAGAGAGAGGGTTGGGTTATATATCAACCCTCTCCATCTCAAACCAAACCAAGCCAAGCCAAGCCAAGCCAAACCAAGTCAAATTGATCCAAACCAATCAAATAAACCAAGTCAAGATTAAACCAAGACTAGGCTAAGCAAAACAAGTCTAACTACGGTCCACCTGATAAATGCCAGAAATCTTGTATACGCATACGAAAACGTATAACGAAAAATGGGAATGGCAAAGCGCTCGCCTCGTCCTCTGGCCGAGGTCCCGTAACTGCAAGAAAAATAAAGACAATTCTCGTTAGTTTCAGAAAATGTCCTAGGTTTAACGTATGAAACAACTCATCTCATCGACACGAGGTCAACGATTCGGGACTAGAAACTTGACACTGGAGGCAAGGACATAAAGTCATGCTCTGATACTATTATGACACGTTGTCACGACCCGTACCCGATTTTCGGATGCGAGCTCGTGAGCAAGCCAGCTACGTATCGAGCGGACTCCAGCCTGACTCGAGTACGTATAAGCTGTCAAGGTCATGGGTATCATGTCTAATCTAAACTGTATCTCAATCCACAAGAATCAAATAAACAAGAATGAACAATTATGGGTCATGGTCTGCAGCCCATTAGCATATTGTTCGATTAGACTCTAAGAATGATATGAGTCTATAAATAAGTAGAGTATATCATGGTACTGAATATAAAGCACGAGAATAATAAAGAAATATCACAAGTAAATACCTGTATCATACATCGCAATCCTCTATCATCCTGCTATGCTAACTAACTCCATATAGTCGCTAAACCTGAAGAGATCATCAGGTCCTCAGAGGACTAGCAAGATACATAAAACATGCCTATCTAGCAGTTTAATCACACAATAATATAACCAAGGTGTAAACAGGAACTAGACATGAGACTGACATGTGGCTACTGACAGGTAACTATGAACACGGATACGGGATCAAGTATGTATAAATAAACTACTGGTAGATCAATGGATAACTAACCTTCGCCCCGAATGTGGACTCGCAGTCAGTTTCAAGACAAGTCACCCTCGTCCCGAATGTGGACTCGCAGATGCAAAGGCAACCCTCGTCCCGTGTGTGGACTCGCAGGTTGTAGGAAAGACAAAGGGATAGCAGTTCACCCCACAATACTTGCAGACACGACTCAGTCAAGACACAGGTGAAGATACGATACGACCCAATCACGATACACGAGAGAACCAATCCAATATGAACTAACAAGGCTAATCATGTACAAGGACTATAGTTATACTAGCATGTACGATATACAAATCACAAGTAATAACCAACTAGTAAAACTATATAATACTAGAAATATGCATGTAAATAAACTGTAGAGGGAGGCAAGGTATACTTGCCTGGAGGTTGCACGGAGAACCAACAATGTATCGCCAATCAACAAGTCAGAAAATCCAAGTCATCACAACTGTCTCCGAAAGCTGAAATAAATATTACCAATGTTCTCAGAATAGTCAAATTAGCTAGGATTGCCTGTCCTTAAGTTCAATTCTGGACACAGGGGCAAAACGGTAATTTCGGGCAAAAACGGTGTCCGCCGCTGGACCCGCTTTGCACCGAAAAGCGTGCCAGAGTCAATGGTCTCTAAAGTCGTCAAACTACATGTCTACAGATCTGATTTTCCGATACGAACTCAACCGAATGTCCAGAGTTGGATTCCGACAGGCCGTGCACAAAATCACCCGTGAGTCGGACCGTGGGGCCCGCAAAACGGCAATTTTATCAACGGTCTCAGAATCGGACCAAACTTGGCATACAGGACCAGAAAAATGATACGGTCCTGCTGACACAAGTTTCGTCTCGATCTGACGAACGTGCACAAAGTAATTAGAGAATTTGCACAGAGGCCGATACGGGGAATTTCGACGGATACGCATCAAATTCGTCGTGCACATGCGACCAATTTGAATTCCTTCAAAGCCCACACAACCACGAAGCCGTTACGCACCTTTCGATGCCTTCGGTTTGCGACCACGTCACCCGGAATGGCGGGACGTACGTCGTATCGGAAGATTTTCCTATTTTCTATGTTTTTGAAAAACAGATTTTTGTTGAACTTTACGCTGGATTATCTTGCTGAAAAATAAACGAAATCAAAATACGTAAACTGCGTTCTAGTGTCCTATAGGTTGTCTATAACTATTTTCAATTAGTTCTGGAAAATTTCTAATATCTCGATCACAATCTGTCTACGAAAACAGGGTGTCAATCTTCGAAACTGTCCTGTTTGGACAGGTTTTTCGCCTATTTCAAGTTGATATAACTCCAAATCTCGATTGATTTCAATCGAACCAATTAATAGGGATTGTAGAGGGTCATTTCATCTATCCTTAGAAATTTACGAAATCAAAAACGATCGAGTATGCGAGAAGAAAAATAGGGAGGAAGTGGGTTACCAGGCGGTGCAAAGGCTGGGTCTGCTGCTCTGTTCGTACGTATTTCCCGGCGGCTCCGGCCGGCCGGCGGCGACCCCCGGCGGCGCGTGCGCACGTGGGGTGCGCTCAGGCGTAGGGGTCGGCGGGCATAGGTTTGAGGCTTAGGGTTTGGTGTTTTCGAGAGAAAACTCTCTCGATCTATCTTATATATACATCTGATTCGGCTCTGTTCTCAGCCTCAAGTGTTTGATTTCTATGGGCTCGGGAAAGTAAGGCCTTGGTTGGCCTCATGGGTCTGGGGGCTCGGGTGAGCTCGGGCTGAGGAAGAGCTGTGGGGCTCTGTTGCGTTAGCTGGGTTGGGGTTTGAATTCTATTTCCCTTTTTTTTTTATTTCTTATATTAATAACTACACATTTCCATATATATATATATATATATTATATAATTATTATATATACGTATATACATATATAAAATCGTATCTATACATATACCTATATACACTCATATAATATACATACATCTATATATGTATATATATATAATATATATATATAATATTATATATATATATATATATTTTTTACATATATATATATATATATATATATATATATATATATATATATATATATATATATATATACACACACACATATAACAAATTAATATCTATATACGTACACATTATCTATATATATACATATACATATACACGTATACAAATATTTTATATCACACATATACATATATCTTATGCACACATATAAAAAAAAATATATATACATATATCTTATGCACACACACATGTACATATAATATATATATATATATATATATAAAAAAAAAAAAAAAAAATATATATATATATATATTATAATATTATATATATATAATTAATATATTATATATATATATATATATATATATATACATATATATTTATTTCACAAATACTTTAGAATACTAAATATTTTTATAATAAATCTAATAACAATAATAATGATACTAATAAGAAAATTTATACTAAGTGTACAGACAAATATGTAGTCTAAATATTCCAAAAATACACCAGGATAAATAAGAAAATCATTTAAATACTTTTAGATACCTTATGAACATTAAATACTTATATATGTATAAAATAACCGTAATAATATTAATAATAATTACTTACAAAATATAGGTAATGGAGCATTTACGAAATACGTACACACAAAATATATCGACACTAACATCTTGGTCACACTTCCTGCCTATACGGCTTGGATTTGGTTCGGCCCAGTTCGGACTAACTTGGTTCAACCGGGTTCCTGTAAAGTCAATAAATCTAATAATAAATAATTAAATTTACTTATAATAGTCACGCTATAACTTGGTCTGGTTTTCCTAGTTAGGACACTCCTATGGCTTGGCGTTCTCCTACCATGGCTAAACACTAGTCAAAGCACGCTGCTACATCTCCCGTGCCACAAATCCTAGTCGTCTAGTACTTCAAAACTCCACTATGGCTAGAGTCATCTACCGTAATAATTAACTAAATAATCATTTCTAAAATCCTAAAAATCACAATTTAAATAAAATAAAATTTAAAAAAATATTTGAAAAATTCTCCGGGAAGGGAAGCTACACACGTCCTGATTCCGCAGAATTGATAGTCGTCCCCCGAGCGTGATGCCGTGCGAACCTAATTTGAGATCACACAAGTCATAGTCATAAGGTAATCCGAAACACAGCATCAAAGAAAGAGTGCAGACAAATTGAATAGCACATTGATACAGAATTTTTTTTATTTTATTGATAATAGACATCATTTACAGACTCCATTACAATCGTGTCGCACGGGCTTTACAACATGACTCGATTACAAAAGGAGTGCCAATGAGATAGCCTTTCCATACATACATCCTTTATTTACAATAAAAGTATTCCAGCTACCTGGATTGGGAGGATGCCGAGACATGTTTCTTGGACTGGTAGAGAGTTCAAAATTCAGCAACGATGTCTTCGATGCGCGATCGAAGCTTCAAAAGCACGAAAAGTCGCCTAGCTAGCTGGCACGTTCCTCCTAGTTCCTGTCACCTGCAAAGAGCGAGGGTCAGTACAATCACATGTACTGGCAAGTGGCTAATTAAACCCAAGATCTGTATTTGGTTCAAGCAATTTTATAAAATATATTGGCTAGCTATTTTGTGATCTTTCTAACCATCCTGATCGATTTGCATGTTAACATATTTTGAGGTAAGCAATTATCCAACTTTATCCTGTGTCACGTCCATTGATTCAAGCCGTGAAAGGGTGTGAAGGTCACTGGCAATGTCAAGCCATCATGGACTATAGTTGGGTTAGACGGCGACCCTTTAGCGGCGGGTAGCGAGCCCTATGCGAAAGTTCTCGAATCACCCACGCCGATTCAAGGCTGGCGCTCGCTACAACTCGTTCCTCCCGGCCGAATAGGTTCCTTGGCCTAGGCAACCGTTCAAAAAAACTACACCTTATGCATAAGTTGTCCAATGACCGTTTTTGTAGATTCAAAAAATATTCTATCTTTTTACTAGAACCTTTAACTTTCTCTTTTAGGTGTAAAACTGCCCCTTTCTTTGATCTTAGTCAGATGCACTTTAGCTGTATCGTTGCGATAAACGTTAATCGATTCATCCTTTGATTTGCATAGGCTAAGTAAATAAGGCATGAGAAGCATGCATCAGGTTTCAGGCAAAGCAGTTCGATAACAGGTGTTACGTGAAGAATTGTGCCATGATTTCAATAATTTTACACTATGGCGACAAGCATTTCTTTTGTGTTTCATATTGATTTTAAAACAGAGGGTCAAGGCGAAGAAGGTCATCCACTCACCTTAGTCTTTGCTTCAGGCGAGGGACTGGTTGGCTGCACTGACGTCGCCTACGCGATCACCTGAAATCGCATAAGCAACTGATTAGAACACTGTATTATTCAAGGAATTTGATACGAATGTGACTTCAAAAATGCCAGCCATAAAACTATCAAAAATATTCACGAAAACGCATTTACGAAAACCAAAGCCAAAGCAAGTGCGGCATAAAAACCAGAACAACGGAGGTCTCTCTCGACTCAGCCGCAGAGCCAATCCTTGAGGTGCAACCCACTGAATATGGGACTTGATTCTGAAGAAGCCTTTCCATAACGAGAAAAGATCTTAATTCAATCGTTCCCGTTCGACCGATTCAGCCAATTCTGATCTATCGGTCCCGACTTAATCAGTAGCGACAATGTTCCTTTCTTGTGCACCCCATGGACGAAAATGAGGCACGATGTAGGAACGGGCACTACACCCCACCTGGCCTTTGGTGTTATGCCTTCACTTGCTGACAAACCATGCTGCGATACAAAAGTAGCCACATCTTTCTTCATGTCGTGCCACCAAAACGTCGTGCGCAATTTCTTGTATATCTTGGTGCTCGCAGGATGCAACAAGTACTTCATATATTGTGCCACTACACCAAAAGAAATTTTCTAACACAATTATTTTTCAGTTGCTAATAGTGTTTTGCTGTTACTAATTACTAACAGTAAAAAACCTTTAGGAATGCAAAAAAATCGTTAGTATAAATAAAAAACTAAAATTTAATACAGATAACACATATTATTTATGTTACAACATTTTAAAACCGTCAGCAAATTTGATAAAATTGATAATAAAAAACTCCTCTATCCGTAAGTGTTAGGGGAATACTTTTTCATTTCCCCCTTTTTTTCCCGTGTGCGCCCTAGAGAGGACCTTTCTCTCTCTCTTGTGAAGCCCTAGAGAGGACCAATCTCTCCCGTCCCGTGAAGCCCTAAAGGTTCTGTTTTGCTCGCTCCAAGGACCCCTCCCTCTGAAGGTCTCCTCACCGACGTAGAGATTGGGGATCCCCATCTCCATCTCATTCTTTTTTTACTCATGGAAGAGGGTTGGTCCCCATCTCTATCTTATTCTTTTTTACTCAAACAGATCTGAAGCTTGCGGAGGAAGATCATTGAATAAGGGACTGACATATGGGGTAGAACGGGAGAGAGATGTCTATATATGCTGACACTGTTGTGGGGCCTGCAGCACCGGAGGCCGGGGCGACGATGGCTCCGATGAGCAGAAGAAGATAGGGGAAGCGGCGGATGGCATCGGTGTCAGATTGGGGACCTTACGGGTCCCGAGCTTGATGATCTTGTTGAACATTGGGATTATATTTAATTTTTTGTTGGGAAGGAGGAATCCCTAACCCTAATTTTTGAGTAGCGGATGGTGGTAGATCAGGAAACGAGGAGGGTAGAGATGGCGTTCCAGGGGATGAATGATCTTTGAGAACGTCGCCCTTCCGGTAATTACTTTCCGCTTCTCCTGTACCTCTACTTCCTTATTTAGCAGCTACCACGCTGACATGATCTTTCATCCCGGCTGCGGATCCTACCAGTAATGGCTCTCTTTCATGTAATTACTTTCCCCTTTTCATGATCAAAATCTTATAATTTGGTGTTGATTTGTGTTGTATTTAGATTTATAAATTGATAGGGTCCTTTTCCCGTAGATCCAAGAGTAGGTGACGATCGTACACCATTAGCAATGAATTCGGAGCAAAATTTAAGAATTAACTGAAACTAAAAATTGCAAGAATTTACTGAAACTAAGAAATTGTACTACAAAATTTGTAGGGGCTGAACTAGGGTTTATTTGAATTTGATAATGAAGAAGAAGAAGAAGTATAATAGTTAATTCTAAGACAAAAAGAACACTTGTAAGGGATTGTACTTTGCAAATCAACCATAACACGAGTCATGACGCTACTCGGACATGCCACCTATTTTTAGTTGTCTATGCTCCTTAGGTAATGCTTGTGGAATGGATATGAGTTTTGCTGGAATTTGATGTTATATAAGGTTATTTGTTTGGTTGTTCAAGAAATTTGGGTAAATGTTAAGTTAATTCATGTCGCTACCACTTATTTTTGAAGTGTCTGTTCTTCCTAGGCCGTACTTGGGAAATGACGTTGAGTTTTGTTGGAATTTGACCTTACTGTACGATGATATTTGTGATTGTCCATGAAAATTTGGGGTTTTCCAATAGGTTTCATCATTAAAATATTCAATTGATCAACAAATTTCAATTTAAGACATTGCTCTATGTATGGTGTTTTGCATACTATTTCACATTGGGGGGGAATTATGGCTGTGATTGAAAGTAGCTTTGCAAAATTTGATTAAAAATTGTAGAGTATAAAAGTTTAGGAGCAATCTATGTTCCAAATTTACAGATACGGATAAGGTCGCAATAAGGATACGGGATATATTTGATGCTTATTATTCACTTTATTTAGACTTTTGTCTTTGCATCTTCTGCTTGCCAGGCCATTCAGCTTCTGGTAATCATTATTTTAGAAATGACTCTTGGAGTACCTTTGTGTAGCATAGTGTGTCATACATCATTTTTGGTCATGCCAATTATTTCAGATTGAAGCTATTCTTATTTTTGTGTTAATGGTACCTGTCAAGTCTCCAGTCCATACTTAAAATTTTTATTGTTTATTGATACTAACTGTTTAGCCAATTAAATGATATATACCCTATTCTGCTTTTACTTAACCTACCTTGTCCTTATGTTTTATTCATGTAAATATTTTTCAAATATCAATATCTATGAAAATGGAATATAAAGTTTCATGATAACTAAATGGGAACATTTTCAAAACATGTGCCTCTTATCAATTTTATTGGATATTAAGGTGTTGCCCTGCCTGATTACTTACTAAACATAAAACTTCAATGCAAAGAAGCTACAAAATACTGAATTAATTATTGAAATAGTTTATTAGAGCATTTAATACCTTCTCCAATAATTGATTTAGCGAAGGAAGTTTTTTTTATCTATCCTTGCTTGTTCAATACAGTTTGTCCATTAGGTGCATACTGTCCAGTTACATCGCTAAATAAAACTACTTGTGTTTGTGACCCTAAATTGATTTATTCTTCATCAGCTCCTTGAGGCATTCTTTCTCGTATTCTTTTCACGTATGGCATTCCTCATGAGATACTGGTATAAATTTTTTGCATATATAGTTACCAGCTACCTCCAGGACAACCAAATTGTACTTGTGGTAGTACAGATGTATGGGATGATGCTAGAAAGGTGAAATGTTCTGCCCTACAGGATACTATTGTCCTAGCACTATCACGGAAATTTCATCCTTGATACATGTTTAGACTTTCTACTTTGATAAATAAACACTAGATCTATTCCAGTTTGTTAAAGAAACACTAGATCTATTCCAGTTGATACTGTTTAGACTTTTAGTTAAACCATTTTAACTCTAATAATCTTATCTATGTTAATATTACAAATTTCCACGTATAAAATTGTCAACGTGGGTTGACTATGTTAAATATTAAAACAGTTTTCTATTGTGCTTTTCCTTGTCTTTAAACATCATAACTAGATTGCATCCATAAATTAAAACATTAAACTATTGATCCATATTAGGTCATGCAATACTGCAAGTATTGTATCCATATTAGGGCTTTGTTGTCAAGGATGGTGTGAAAGCAAAGAACATAACCAAGGAAAATGTGTTCAACTTTGTACAACCCTTTTTGTGGTTACTTTGGATTTTACTTACTTTGGATGGGTATTGCTAATATGTATACTAAATTGTTGTGTTTAGTTCTCTACTAAAGTTAGGGGATCATATCTTTGTTTTCTGTATTCAATGCTTGCACTTACAATAGTACGTCTTAGATTAGCAACTTAATGTGTTTGAATACTTGATATGATAAAAGCTGCCACTTGAAGCTTCTTGCACTTGGTCCAATTTATAACATGATTTATTTGCGAGATTATTAACTTGGTATGATAAAAGTTCTTCAGTGGATAATTTTAAGGAATTTGCAGGATTTAGCAAGAGGACTATAACAGAGGGATTAAGGGACACTTTAATGCCCCACAGTGAAACATCAAAGGTGCTTACCAAACGCAAGGAGAACCACAGAAGAAGAGGATGATGAAAGATATAAGCAGGAGGGAGCATAGAGGTAGAGGAACAAAACAATGCAAGTCGAATTATTCAATCACATGTTTCTATGCTTGGTAAATGCTTAGGACCAAAGCATAGCATCTCAAGTAACCCGAAGGCTGGGACTAGAACATAGCAGCTCAGGTAACCTGAAGGCTTGGACGAGATCTGTTGATCAACATGACAGAAACCTTGATACTAGCGGTGGACATGCACTAGTAATTTACAACTAGTATATTCAAGAAGGATATAAATATGGCAGCAAGTTAAATTTAAACCAAGATGAGGAACCAGTCCGGGCCTGGAAAAAAAAATAAGAGGAGTAATCCAAGTCACAGATCCATAGATAATATTCTGTTTTTTATTTCCTATGAAAAACTGTAAGAAGCTGAACAAATTGCATTGTGCGATATTTGTAATTGGTATTTCTGGTTGTCATTTTATTTGATAAAGAGTTAGCATAACCTTTCAAATTTTGTGTGCAATACTGTTAGTATAGTATATGTCATTTTATTTTCGATTGATAAATGAGAGAAAGCTCATGCTCAATAGAGCCACCAATTTTTTTTAATATTGTTTATTAATTTGTAACGGTAAAAACCGTTGGTAATGGAATTTTTCTAACGGTAAAAAACCATTGGGAATCGGATTTTTCTAACAGTAAGCTACCATAAAATTTTATTTCCAATGATTTTTTATCGTTAGAAAAATTCTATTACCAACTGTTACTTACCGTTAGGAAATTTAATTTACCAACGATTTTTTACCGTTAGAAAAAATAATTTTTTGACGGTAAAAAACCATTAGGAAAATTCCCCACGGCCAACTACCAACGGTAAAAAAGCGTTAGGAAAATTTTTTGTAACACTTATAGCGTTAGGAAATAACTATTTTGGTGTAGTGTGCCTCCATCAGAATTTCTTTTCTGAGCTCGGTATTTTTAGGAATACAGAACCTTCATTTAATCGCTTCACCCCATTGTCGTCCTCTACAAAGTCGGTCGCTCTCCTTGTTGAAATCAGCTCGTGTATCTTCTTCGGAATGGAATATCGTCCTTCTATGCGTCTTTATTTTGTCTTACAGGCTCAGCCCAATCTTCAACTGAGCCAAGTGTTGATATCGATATTGAATTTCGAGTTCAATTCCCATCGCTTCTAGGTCTTGCCGGATGTTATTATTTAGGGCCAGTGATCTCATAAATATTCTGTTCAGTGCATCTGCCATGACGTTTCCCTTGCCTAGCGTATACTCGATCGTCAGCTCGTAGTCCTTTATTAGTTCGAGCCAACGCCGCTGCCTCAAATTAAGTTCTCGTTGGGTGAATAAGTATTTTAGGCACTTGTGATCCGTGTAGATTCTACATGTGACACCATAAAGGTAGTGTCGTCAGAGTTTCAATACGAACACCATTACTGCCAATTTTAGATCATGCGTCGGATAGTTCTTCTCGTGCTGCTTTAACTGTCTGAAAGCATAGGAGATAAATTTGTCCTTCTACATGAGAACGTACCCTAGGCCAGTTCCCGATGCATCACTGAATATCTAAAACCCTTCAGGCCCATCTGAAAGTACAAGGATTGGAGCTAAGACGAGCCATTTTTTAACTCTTGAAAGCTGGTTTCATAGTCGTCACTCTATTCGAATACAACTCCCTTATGGGTCAGGCGAGTCAGAGGCGATGCTAATTTGGAAAAACTTCGTACAAATTTTCGGTAGTAGCCTACCAAGCCCAGGAAACTCTGGATGTCTCTAGCCGTGGAGGTCGTTTCCAGTCTACCATCGCTACAATTTTTTTGGGTCCACCGTGAAGCCTTTAACGGATATCACATGTCCGAGGAATTTCATGCTACTCATCAAGAACTCATATTATTCCATTTTGCGTATAATTTGTTTTCACGCAGAGTCTGCAACACCGTCTTCAAGTGCTCTGCGTGTTCTTTTCGATTCTTCGAGTACATAAGGATATCGTCGATGAACACGACTACAAATTTATCGATTTGGGTCGGAAGACTCGGAGAAAAACTTCCTTGAATATTTTCTAGGAAATTTAGGTATTGGGGCCGGTTTCAAAGATTTTCTTTTTCTTCACCGCCCACCAGTCGTAGGCCCTCAGTTGCAGTTGTAATGCCGCACATACTACCTTCTGGGACCTCTTGATGCGGAGAAGATTAAATAAGTCCTCAATCTCCACGAGCCATTCCAGGATCATATCAGCTCTTTTCGACCGTTGAACTTAGGCGGATTCATCTTGCGAAACTCGTTGCTTTGAACAAGGAAGAAGAGTTAATCGTTCGTGGTTGAACTTCTTCTTGTCTTCTTCCCTCTCTTCAGCTGCCACGATCATAGCGTTGGGGTCATCCACCATATTGCTTACGATCTGCGTCAGGACGTCCATCAGCTTTTGTTGCGCACCAAATTGGGCTTGGATCTGCTTTTGAAGATGTTGCTGTTGTGCCTCCATCAGACACAATATTCTATCCATCGTTGTCTCACCAGGGCCAGCGTCCTCCGAAGTAGCCAAATTCGCAGCGTTTGTTGGGACAAGATTATTTTCTTAGCCATTTCTATAAAACAAAGAAATCCGTTAGTATTTTTAAAATATCTATGAGCTTACCTGTATGGAACTTTTATTTCATAGCATGTCGGCAAGAATCAATCGAGTAAGCGCAACAACATTCCAAATGAAACATTTTTCAAAAATTGAGGAAATTGAACCATACTCTGATACCAATTTATTACGCCCGATTCGACAAACCGTTCGTCCTCGTATCGATTATGCCGAATCGATTGTCCTCGCTAGGGCGTGATGTCGTACGAGTCCGGAGTTGCACTCGTACAAGGCAAGAACATTACATTTGATACATTCATTTGAAACACCAAGTTGAAACTTCACAAATCGCAGAATTGAACACGCAGTTTAGGAAGAGAGAAATATACTTTTATTGATATCTTGTAACTAAGTGCAAATCATATTACATTGGATATGTTGTCCGCTACATTTGTTTAAAACAAAAAAATACTCGACAAGCTGCCTGAACTAATACGTCATTCTATACATTCACACCCTTTTATACTTGAAAGCCTTCGATGAATTGGCTCAAAATACTTCAAAATAGGTAGAGCTTCAAAAACCTCTCCAAACTTCAGCTTTGGCCTAGCACCGTACACCCCCAGAGTTTTTGTCACCTGTAGGATTGGGGGATTAGTACATTTAGGAATGCACTAGTGAACGGACGAAACAACTCGTCTAAACCGACTCTGATTATTAAGGTAGGCATGCATTGGAGTTTTCTTTCTATTTAGAACTAAATAAATTCAGTTCATATTGATAGCATTCTTTGAAATAGTAAAGCATACAACTACACAAGTAATTTATCTCAATTCTACCATGACCGTGCTTATCCCTGCATGAAAGAGATTATAATTACCACCTGCATAAGACAATAGGTGAGCATGATACTATCTTATATGTGGTCATTGGTGTTACATACCATGTGGGACTATTCATTGGCATGCGACGCTACCCTTTCAGCCTAGGTTGCAATCCTTACTGAAGGTCCTGCATGCGTCGCGCCGAAGCACGATAACCATTCCTTCTAGGTCGATTCAGTTCCAAGGCCCGGATACCGTTTCGAAGAAAACCAAACTTATGCACAAGTTATCCATACCATGCCAATGCGTGAACAGTTTAATATATAAAATAGATTGCATAGAGTGGACAGTATTGAGCAATATTTTTATTTTTTATATAAAACAAATTGCTCTGATACCAATTTGTCACGCATCATTCGACAAATCGTTCGTCCTCGCATCGATTATGCCAAATCATTCGTCCTCACTAGGGCATGATATTGTACGAGTCTGGAGTTGCACTCATACAAGGCAATAATTATATTTGATACAATTATTTGAAACACCAAGTTGAAACTTCACAAATCACAGAGAATTGAACACGCCATTTAGTAAGATAGAAATATGCTTTCATTAATAGCTTGCAACTAATGCAAATCATATTACATTAGATATGCCATTGTGGCTATATTGATTAAAATACAAGAAAATACTCGACAAGCTGCCTGAAGTAATACTTGTCGTTCCATACATTCACACCCTTTAATACATTGAAAGCCTTGAATGAATTGGCTTCAAAATACTTCAAAATAGGCAGATCTTCAAAATGCCTCCCCAAACTTCAGCTTTGGCCTAGCACCGTGCACCCCCAGAGTTTTCGTCACCTGTGGGGTTGGAGGATTAGTACACTTGGGAATGCACTAGTGGGCGGGATGAACCCACTCGTCTAAACCGACTCTGATTATTAAGGTAGGTATGCATTGGAGTTTTCTTTCTATTTAGAACTAAATGAATTAAATTCATATTGATATCCTTCTTCTGAAACAGTAAAGCATATAGCACAACATTAGTTTATCTCAATTCTTACCACGATCGTGCTCATCCCTCCCTGCATCAAACAGATATTATAATTACCTCCTGTATAAGACAATAGGTGCATGCTACTATCTTACATATGGTCATTGGTGTTGCATACCATTTAGGACTATTCACATTGGCATGCGATGCTACCCTTTTAGCCAAGGTGCAAGCCTTACTGAAGGTCCCGCATGCCTCGCGTCGAAGCACAAAACCATTCCCCCTAGGTCAATTCGGTTCTCGGTCCCCTGATATCGTTTTAAGGAAAACCAAACTTGTGCACAAGTTTCCATGACCATGCCAATGTATGAACAATTTAATATGAAACAGATTGTATAGGATGCAGTATTGAGCAACATTTTTATTTTTTCTTAACTCATGCAACGAATCTTTTTTTCCAAAGTTGTACTTCCGATTTGGCGTCCCGTAGGCACCAAATTCCTCGAGGCACCATATGTCGTAACCAACGTTTTATTTTATTTGCAGATCATGAAGTACTCTATCTCTTTTCTAGAATCTTAAGTTTTTGCTTTTTTGATGTAAAACTTATATTTTCAGAGTAAATTTCTCTAAATCGATACAGTTATTCCGAGTCATGATCTTAGTGATTTGGCATGCATTTAACTTGGGCATCGTCGATTTGAATAAGTTCGAGGCAAACAGAATTCATTTGTAGAAAGGAGTAGAAAAGAAGGGGCCAAACCACCCACCAAGTACTTGATCGTGCTGAGAGTCGGAGCGCTTCACAACGTTTAAGCTTCAGTTTCGCAAGCTCCTGCAATGGCACCAATATTTTATCAGAATTCCTTCTTTAATCCTTCGTTTCAAAATTCTCAGAATGAATGCAGAAATCGACACGAAAACACATTCATCAAAACCAAACAACGAAACTCAAGAAAACTATACAGCAGTCCGTCTCGTCGAAGGGACCCTTATATAGAGCTCACTCACCGAGACACAGCCTTGCATCTAGGACTTATTCCAACAGAAGCCGTTCCATTAATTGGATCGATTCTCGTAACATTCATCCAAATCGATTTATTCGATACTACAAAGTGTTTCGTAAGCCAAGATCAGCGATCTAGTCAGACTAGCCATCTAAGTTTTCGATCGAGTCTGACTCGCCGCAAGCATATTACATAGTCCGTCGCCTATCGGGACGGACACTACAGTATGTCGTGAGCCAGAACGGGGCCATCCCTTGTCTTGATTGGAGAAAGTTATACTCGGGACTCGTACTGATTTCCATCGAGCTTAGTCTCGAATATTAGAGGATTTGGGTTGCACCTGGTTGTATTGAGTAGGATATGGCATGATCCTATAACTGCCTAAGTATATTTTAACTGTCTTGACTCTGATCGCCATTTTACCTTATCTAGTTAGGTGGACTTGTCTGAAGGAACATGTTCTATCCATGATTTGAGCTTTAGACCATTGCTACCCTTAGTATTATATTCTAGGCACGGGCATGTGCGGAGTTGCATGATGTGTATTAGGCGTAGGGCCATACTATTATTCTGGTGGATGATTTCATTCATTTGTCCTTTTTGATGAACGGGTGGTTCAATCCTACATATAGTCTACGTTCTCTAGTCTAGGTATGGGGTTTGTGGCTTTTCACGTGATGGACTACTCCCCGACTTTTCTAATATATCTTTCTTATTGGACCCTTGTTGTTCCAACAAACTACATATGATTATCTGATTATAGAACCCTAATTTATTGTTAACTTGAGCTTGGCTTGTTTCTTATCTAGAACTCCTGATTCTAGTTGAATTTTCGTAGGGACACTTGGCTAGATAGGTGACTTGTACCTGATTGTTTAGTCTTTTTTTTTTGCTTTATAATGTCTTGTGCATGATCATGTTCCACTCCAATATATTTTCTTGTTCTATTTTTAGTCAAGTTCAAGATTGTTTTCGATACGTATGTATCCTTTGCACTAGCTTGCTATTATATGGAGTTCGTCTTATTATGGCAACATACTGTTATGACTGGCCATTTTATAGCGTGTCATTGATATCATATTTGGTATATCCAGCCATGCTTTTCTCTTGCTTGACTTGTACCATAATATATCGATTCTCTGTATGATTCGTCGCAGCACACTCCAGGCTGTGGTAAACTAGCAACGTAGATTGCTTGCATGATATATGTTATTAATTGTAGTTGTTTAACCATTATATATTCTTGCAATTCCCTGAGTGGGAACATCGTTGAAGGGTGAGTTCTTCGGACATCTATGGCTAGGAACTCAAGTAAAACGGACAGGATTAAAGAACTAGCTATGATTCATCTATAGCATGGGGAAAGAGGATTTTGGGTTTCATGGTCTTGATAGCTAGAGATTTTATGGTTATTAAGCATCCATTGTGAGGAGCATTTCTTTCTCACCATCAAGTGATGCACTACATGTATTCTTGTTATTAGCTTATTGTCAAGTGATGCTCTAGCTCATCATCGAGTGGTGCATATCCTGCTGGACGTTGGTCAGCCTAGACAGTCGACACTATGTATATATGTCTGCTTAGAAACTCATTTACGCTTGTTAGTAATTAGGAATGATAACCCTAGCTAGGTAATGATAGAAAGTCGTAGGACTTGATTGGCCGTGATTATTGGAACATTATCAATCAAACCAATGGGTGATTGATTTCTTGTTCCTTTCATGAGTATTCTAGTTCTTGACCTGGGAGTTATACTGCCCAGTGTTGGATTAGCTGTCTTTATATTGTAGAGCGGTGTTGGTACCATACGTTTCCCTTACATGTTTATTAATGTTTATGATTACTTGTCAGATAGTTTTTATTTTTTATCCTATATTGCTGGTTTTCTGTAGGCATGTCCTTGAGCTCTCCTTTTTAGTACTTGTTGCGGTTGGCCTGACCAACCCTGGATTGGTCCCATATTTTAGTTATTGACCCTGAGTATCTTTCAAATTTGACTTGGAGGGTGCAATTCAATTATAGAGCATATTGGTAAACTGTGGGGAATGTACTTCAGCCTGCACTATTTTATACTGCAGACTCCATTGATGATCATATGTGTATTATTGGTCGTTTGGCCTTACATGTTCTCCATATTTTTATCATTATTACTGCATAGTTTATTGTTATTGTTTGTGGATATGAGATAAGATTGTCCTTAGATTATATCCTGCTCGGACACCCAATATGACTTACATCCGTGACCGAAATATGGGTACTTGAGTATTTTTGTGTAGCTGGCCTACACCAGCCCCCGCTCTCCAGTATTCTTGTTTTGGAGTGTAACAATATGGAGAACACCCTGAATCATTCGTGTGTCGAACAATCTTGGGTAGTCGATGGCGAAAAAGGTGGCTCGATTTGAATGCACATCAGAAGTCTTTACAAGAGCGTATCAGAGGGGGCGGTACATAAGTGGTGCAATATCGGTATAGCAGCGTATTCTCTTGTGGCATACTTTGGTCCAGAATATTCTTGCGATATGCCATGGTATACCGTCATTGATGTTACTGTTCCAGAATTGCTTGTGGTAGACCGATTGACGGTATATCGCTGGCTTACTGTTGTCTGGGTTGAAGGCCCAAGACATGTATTTTATTAATGCTGTTGGATTTTGATCAATTGTCCAGGTTATTTCAGGATTGAGGAGGTTAAATAGATATAAATTTATTCTCTATTTCAAAATCTAAACTTGTCTAATTTGAGATTTATAAATTTGTTGTCATGCATCTGAAATAGTTAAGATGAGACTAAACTAGTTTAACGATAACTTGATTACCTTAATCCAAATATTTTTTTGTAAATTCTTATAATTGATAAAAATATTATAAATAGTAATCTAGTGTATTATATTTAGGGACACCCTTTTATACTATAGTTTTACATGTTAATTATTTTAGGGTATCATTCTAGATATCTAATTATCGAAATATCCTCTAAACTAGTTTATATGTTCATTAATGAATTGTATCAAAAAAAATTGATTTTCTCCTAATTTCACTAATAAACATTTCTATAGTAGCGGATGCTACAACAAGTACCTCAAAAAGAATTTTACCCTGGACACTAGATGTGAGACGATTGATAGATGGGCGGAGGCTTGTACAACATCCCCCCAAAGATACTTAGGCACATGAGAACTAAAAACAATGGAATGAGCCATATCTAAAAGATGGCAATTTTTTTTTTCAGACACCCCATTTTGTTCTAGTATTTGTGTACAAGTGGTTTGGTGGACAATCCTATGTGTTTGTAAAATCTCTGTAAAAGTGATTCACATAGCCTCCCCCTTATCGGAATGAAAAAGTTTAACTGTGTTTTATATTGTGTTTGGACAAGTATACGAAGATCTTGGAAGACTGAAAAAATTTCGGCTTTGGTTTTAAGAAGGATTACCCATGACAAGCTTGTATAATCATCAATAAACATACAAACTATCTCATATTTGACAAAGTAAGCTCTTTAGAAGGTCAACAAATAGCAAAATGAATTAAGAATAAAATTGTTATTGGAAGTACTTGGAGAATAAGTATACAATGAATTTTTGATAACACGGTGAAAGATAGACTCATCCACACCTATAAACAAAGTAGGCATGAATTTTTTTATGATATTAAAGGATGGATGTCCTAAACTACGACGCCCCAGCCAAAATCTCACTCAACTTTTCAAAGTCGAAGTCAAAATGTCTCGGGACTGTGCTCCTGGTTTCTTCCCCATACATCTAATGCGGATGGAACAATCAACCCCTCAGATGCCCCCGAAAGATTATTCCCTGTTAGAAGATCCTAAATTATTACATACATAGGGTAAAAAGTTACGATGCAATGAGATTCAATATTCAACTATGGAACATATTAAACGCTGAGGTAGATCAGACATAAAAATTACGGAATTCTAAGATAGGGTTAATACGAATTAACCATGTTCCTAATACAAAAAAAGTTATATCATTAGCATTGGTAACACAAGACACTGGTAGAGCAGACAATTCAGTAAAATAAGATTTATGATAATCATATGATATGAGGCACCCGAATCAATAATCTAAGTATCATAACCATTGAGTTTGGTACCTCCAAACGATTCAGAATCTGAATCGGAGATGTTGAAAAAGACCTCAACCTTACGGACTTTATTGATCTTAGAAGAACATTCTTTTGGTTCACCCATTGAAAACTACAACTGAATCAACTAAAGAGATAGATTTTGACGGGTCGAAGTGTAACCCCACTTTCCTGTGTTTAAAAAAAACAATTTAAGTTTCTAATAAAATGTTTAGATATTTAACCAAGAGATTAAAAATTTCCTTTACTAAGATTTTTGATATTCTTCATGGTTATTTAAACTTTTACTTTGGACTGTATTGGGTTGGGCTTCTATTGGTAAGTCGTTTAGTTGAGTTCATTATCAGTTGGGCCAGCCGACCATTGAAGCCTATCCATTCAAAATTCGAATGGAGAAGGAATCAATTCTGTTGCAACCAACTTTTAATTTTTTGCAGTTGAGAAACTTCCATACATTAATTTTTGGGCGCCAACTTGGCGTTTTCATCAAGCAAAGGCCACTGCCTATTTATTTCATCCCGAGCTCACCATTCTTTCTATTACAACTTTTCTTCCTCAACTCTTTCTTTCCTCTAAAAAACTTCCAAGTCCTCAGTAACCAAATCCTAATCTCCTTGAAGAAGCTTCGGTGGAAATGAAGATGGTGATGGCTTCGTCTCTACTTCAGTGATTCCTGCGACAACGAGAGTTTCCAAATCAGCGATGTATTGAGCGGACCAACGGCGGTGGCTCTGTTCTCATCTGATCGGTAGAGCACAAGCGGTTCTCCTTCCCCTTCTCCCTGGCAGTGATGATTTGGTAAGGTGTCAATCTCTAGTCTTCTTCCTGTGGAATGAATTCAAGTGTTCTTGATTAAATTGAGGTTCCAATTTCTTTTTGGTCCCAAACTAGATCTGGATCGGTCATGATATGTTTACTTCACGAAGTGACGACGACAAGATCGTGGACATCGACTTCGATTGATCTCCGACCGACGAGATTCGATCGATTGCTGAAATCTAGTTGATCGAGCCTCATTTGAATTTTGAATTATAGCTCAGGTGAGAAGTCTTTGATTCTATTTTCATTTTTTGAATTCACATTGAAATTTTTTTGTGGGGAGTTGTTTCTGGAATCTTTAAGCTCCTTGAGCTCCTTATTGAGTATTACTAATCGGAGTTTGATCCTCGTGATCCTCGATGCAATTTTCGTATTTTTGAGTTTTGAATTATCATCAGAGATACAAATTTGTAACTCTGTTTCCTGAGCACCATATGTTTTGGAATGCCACAACAGGAATTCATTTTGCATTTTGGAGCGAAGAGGCAGTATTCAAGTTCCTAGGATTGAGTCTTCTTCGATTTCTTCTTTCCTCGGGTATTGATCGATCTTCTCTTGCTGTGTTTGTGTGAAACCCATTATTTATTAATTATTTAATAGTGTTTTATTAGTATTTCGAAAATTATTATTATATTAAATAATTTTGGGTGAAAAAGAATTTCGAAAAATATTAATAAACTTGGATTTTTGATTTTCGGAACCCAGACCCAGGCCTGAGCCTGAACCCAATCTCCTTTCCTTTCCTTTCTAATTTCTGATGGGTTCTAAAAAAAAAAAATAATAATAATAATAATAATAATAATAATAATAAAAATTAGTCAGCTGGTCCTGTAGGACCAGCATCTACTCACTCACGAAGAACAGAATTTAATCCTCTTATTCTTTTCTCGACTTCCCCACACAGAACATTTTTCCCCACCAACCTCACCTTTCTCCCTCTCTGTTCTCTCTGGAGCACAACTCTTCTCCTACCACCCCCTTTACTTTTCTCACCCTACGTTACTCTCAGCCATAACCCCTCTTTTACTCAAGAAGACCAACAGACTTCTCTTCTTCTCCTCTTCTTATTAAAATCCCCAAACCAAGCTTCCCATCACTCACAGAGGAGCTACTCTCTCTTTCCTCTCTCTCTCTCTCAGTGGGTTTCCCCCAATCCTTCCCCAAGGGTTCTCGAGCCTCCTCCGCGAGCACGTCCGGCGAGCTCACTCCGGCCGTCCGCCGCCACCGCGCCCAAACCGCCTCCGGCGCGAGTCTTTCCGTGGCCGACGACCTTTCCGGCGGTTTCCCCGAGTCGGCGACCGCCCCCTTTGCTCCGGCGAGATTTCCCCGCGGCCTCCGCCGCTGTTTCCGCGCTCTGCCGCCGTTCCCGCGGCCACCCCGTGCCGCCAACCGTCGGATCCGTCCGCCGACGCCTCCCGCGCATCCGGCGAACCCCGCTGCCGTTCCCCCGTGGCCGACGAGATCCTCCCCGCTGCCCCCTCTGCGTCCAGCGGCAGATCCCGCCTCCGCCGCCATCCCCGCCGTCCGCGCGCCCCCGCGTCTCCGGGCCCGAGCCTCTCTGCCACCCTCTGTGGCCGACCCCTCCGCTGCGCTGTCCGCGTCCCGTCGCGTCAGCGTGCCCCGTGCTGTCCAGCACCTTGTCCGTGGACTTTCCCACGTTCGGATCTTCGTCCTGCTGCCGACTTAGTTCGGATTCCTTTCCCGAGTTTTTCCCTCGCGCTCCCCGCCAACGGAAACTGGTAATTTCTGATATCAGAGTAGTTCGTCCCTCCCGTGAGTCAATGATGATAGATCGGTCCCCCGGTTCCCTCCTGGGAATCCGGATAGCTGCGTTTTTATTTCGATTTGCGGTTAGTTTATTTTCCTGTATTTTGCTTGCTGGTTGGCGTGAATTGGTTAGTATTGGATTCCCGGATATTTCGGAAATTATTTCTGGGTGTTGGAATTATTTTGGTGATATTTCTGTGGACTATTTTGGTTGGAAATGGGTTTTCCCTGGTTTGGGACATTTTGCAGGTGTTTGTTGGCGCGCTTCCCATTTTTGGGTTTGTCCCGGAATAGAGAAGTGCTGCCCAAATTTTTACAAAAATTATATTTTTAATTGATTTCAAAACTGGCTTTCGAAAATGATTTCCTAAACCGATTTTCGGGCGACGACCATCGGTCTGTGGGCCCCGGCGAAATGCAAACGCACCGATCCGACCGACGTTGAGGCATAAACCGAATTTTGAGGAAAAGGATCGAGTCTGAGACTCCTAGTTTTCTTTTATTTATTATTTTATTTTAGGCTAAATATTATAGTCATTTTAAATTCTGTATTTTATTTAATTTCATCATTTTCTTATTAATGTAAAAGAAAGATGTATCGGGCATAAGCCCACCCTAGGACCAGTAGCTGTGCCCATGTATTTGTGTAGCGTAGTTGTTTTTTTCTTTCTTTCTGGTGGTGTAAATTTGGGTGGTTTGGATTGATTTCATATTCGTAGTTAGGACGTAATTTACGGCTTAAATACGAGTTTAGCTAAAATAAATAAAATATTTAATTCACTGTTTGTCACTAAAGAAACTGTATTTTATATACATATTATGAAAACACAAAGTTTTTCCAAAAAATTGTAATCGATTCTCGTGATTTTCCAAATAATCCAATTAACCGGTTAATCGCACGTAGTTGCGACGTAAACGTTACTGTAAATTAATACAACTTAAAACCTGACTAGGACTTACTACTAGAGATTGCAACTAGCACACTTAGTCTGGTTATTCAGGAATCTAAGTCGAGTTCTCAATTGTAGGAACTCGAAGTTACAACTGACGTTCCTCCTCGGTACCGACTCGTTCTTCCTCAATCTAATACAAGGCAAGTGCAGTTATGTCTATTTGGTAATCTAGTAATTGTTTTATTGCAATTTTAAACCACAATTGCTACACGGAACTCTCTTCTAGAGTTCGAATATTGACTCATTGATTGAATCTGATTGACTCGGGATATTGGGGAGTAGGTAGCGTCTATGACCAATACCCCTATATTGCATCATTGATTGTGCGAGCTGATTCCTCCTATACACGAGGATAGGCCGGACCGTATCATTAGGATATAATTGAATCATCCCAAGCCGGTCATAGTTCGTTACCTACTCAAATCACATTGTTTTCAATTGTAGAATTGTGAAAAATATTGTTAAAGTATTTCAAATTGTTTAACATTGCAAATTTCAAATTATTATTTGAATTATTGGATATTCGTAATTGTACTTTGCTCCCTCCTGACTGGAGACCCAACATTTTAGGTAAATGATGAGGTTTTGTTACGCGATCCCAAGACGAGGAATTCAAGATTGCTGAGCTGTTTGCCTAGAGTTTTCTTTTATTCATGATGTATAAAAAAATGGTTTAAGTTGTATCTTTTATTTCATGTAAAAGTTTAATAAAGTTTTAAATTTTTGAATGTTGAGTTGTGACAAATAGTGTTGTTGTATGGTTACCTGCTACTGAACAGCTTACTGCCCCGTCTCAACAACGGTGCAGGCTGGGCATGATCCGATTCGCCCAAGCAATTGGGACGGGTCGTGACATGTTTTTAGTGGTGGCCCATGCAGGTCTGAACAACAACTTAGGAAAACATACCTAGAAATAATTAGAACACTAGAACATCATTTGTCACAACATAGGACCGAAATATATTATAAATAAATATTTTTGTTTGATTATAGACTGGTAGATACCTTGCTTATGTTTGGATCCTAAACCTTCCAGAGAATGATCGTTGACCAAATCCTACTGGCGATGAGGTGTCATCTCCAGATCATACCCCATCTCCTCAACCAAGCCCAGGGTCCTTTCCCTTGCGGCTGATTGACCGTCCTCATAATGCATCCAGTGAAGTTTTTCCTACACTGGCGATTTCTACCTCATCTCAAACTGAATTGCATTTCCCTGGTGGATTATTCATTTTGTTGCTCCACCAGTACCAGCAATCATCTTCCAAATGGTTGTCCTATTTCAAGAAACCCTGGAGTTCCAGAAAGCTCAAGATGAAGCCCAGCAGGAATAGATGATTATCACGAGAGAAGACAAGAAACGTCATGATGTAGCCTTAGTTATCCCCAACCAAGTTAGAGCAGAACTTTTGTCCTAGGAATGATACCCTTGAAACTAGAAGATATTTTGGGTCCCATACTCTACTTCCGGCAGCCTTGTCGTAAGAAGCTATGGGCTTGTAACTACTGCAAGAGGCCTGATCATTAGACCGTTATTTGTCGCAAGAGATTGGGACAAGTTTTGGCATGTGGATCTGCTGAACATCGGGTAAAGGACTGCCCTTATCTGTTTATCAAGCCAGAGCTCATAGGCCAGCAACACCTGTTAGGCCACAACCTAGGGACTCTCTTCCTATCTAGCAGACCTTGCCTCCTACAAAGGCATGATGCAGACTCGAAGTTCATAGAAGATGAAGGACCAGATCAATGAAGGCTCTAGGATTTATGCAGAATGGAACTCTACCTTAGGGAGTACCTATCTTGTTATGTCCAAGAAGGATGGAACAACGGATGTGCATCGATTACCAGACACTAAAGAAACAAGTACTTTCTGTCCGGGTCGAGGATCTGTTTGAGATTCGACCCAAGCAATTGGGACCGGGTCGTGACAGTTTGTGTAGAGAATTTTTGATTAATTTTAGTTGGGGTCGTTGGTGAGTTGGGGTCGTTGGTGAGTTGTGGTCGAGTGCAGGCTTGGTGTCGTGTTCGTACTGTGTAAGTCTGTGTTCGCGTTCAAGCTTTCTTGAGTGTCCTGCTCGTATCTTCTCGTGTCTGGCCTTGTTCGTGAGCAGCTAGCTGATGTCCAAGTGTGGGTTGTGTCCGGGAGAGTGGTGTCGGGGCTCTGATTGGGAAAGGAGAATTTGTAACAGAGCTTTGTTTAATTTGTATGAGTTTTAGTTGCTTATTTGTGTATTGTTAAATCTGGGAATGTTTGTTCTTATACAGATTTGGCTCATAGCCGTTAAGTTTAAATGTTAGGTGGAGCTTCATCATTTCTCTTTGTTGTGTTTTCCCTGGAGTATTGGAAGTCCTGACCAATTGGAAGTTTATGTGGGTGCGGGTGGTCCTTTAGTCTATGTGTGTAGCAGGTGAAATATGGCTCAACAGTATGGAACACTAGCCTGAGTTGATTGGCCTTGATTGGCAGTAAGGTTGCTAGCATCTTGTGATTATTTGGAAACCAATAGGCCGGGGTAAAAATACATGTCCAGTCGAATAAGTCAGTATGAGTATGATATGGGATTGATCTGTGAGTTTAAATAAACGTTATTTTTATTATAGAACTATGAATTGAAATGTACTGCTATTTGATAATCCTATCTCATCCCTATTTATTAATAATTTAGATCTTAAATGATGGACATCAAATGTTACTCTAAATCTATGTATATATTAGTATCTTAAATGATTAAGTTATGGGATTACATTAATTAGAAGTTAGTTAGAAGTTCTGTAACCACCACTTTTCAAAAATGAGGATAATTTTAAACTTTTGTAAAATTGACCATGTTATTGATTTATTGGTGAATTTGATTATTTTTAATATCATCAAATTAGTGTATTGTAATTTTGTCCTTTTGCTAGTGTAACCTTAGAGATACTTAGCCTAGAGAATAACCATGACCTTGGAGACCTACCCTTTATTATTAGATTAACTAATTACCACTTTTTAGGCTAAGGGTATTTTGGTCATTTTGTGACTTTTGAATTATTTAGAATTTTGATTAATTGGTAAATTTTAGATTATTTAATAATTAAATTGATGTATTGTGGATTTTGGTCATTTATCATATTTTAATATTTTGGGAATTTTTATATTTAATATTGATTTTACGGAATTTGTTTAGTCGGATTTGAGTTTCATTTCGTTCCGACTTGTGTTAGTGACCTGGGTAGCTTATAATCTAGACGGAACCCCAAGATTAGTTAGTCACGGCCCACAAACCCCACTAATTAAGTTAGTAAGTTTAGACTAATTTCACTTGTTAGATTGGTTAAGTTAGAGCTTAAATTTAACCCTTTTGATCCCAAAGTTGAACCTAACTTAAAATTAACCAAGAGGACTAGTTGAGGCCTTATTGGGCTTTCCCCCAAGGCCCAAATAGGGTTTAATGGCAGCCACTATAGTAGGTTAGCCTCCATTCCTTTTATTTCATTCTATCTTGCCTATTTCCTTCACAAAGTATTCTTCCCCAAATTAGAGAGCTTCCCACTTTGATTTGATCTCCAAATCTCTTCATTCCTCCACTAAAACTTCCATCCAACCTACTCATACTATCAAGGGAGGGTGCTAGCAAAGATTTGGATCAAAGTGTAAGGAGGAGTGTCCATTTGTATGGATCTTCGTATCGGAGCCGTGTCCTTGAGAGTATCATTGGGATCCCACTCCCGATAGGTATAACCATCTCTCTATTTCATTTCTCTTCCATTTTAGTTAGTTTTGCATTCATAGGAATCACTCCCATGCATGAACCACCATTAGGAATATTTTAGAGGCTCTTTTGAGTCCTCTTTAGAAGTTTGGGATAGGTTTGGTATCCCCCATGGAGAGATTCCAAAAGGGGCACCCCATGTGTTTGTGTTTATGCCCCAAAGGATTTATTGTCTTTTAATTTCAGATTTACATGTGTTAGAGGATAGATTGATGTTAGTTAGGATGGTTAGAATGAGTTTCATTTGGATACTCATGGTTAGATCTAAGTGGTTTAATTTACATGTCATATTTTTAGCCTCAACTTGTCATTTAGTCTCTTTATATATGGATTGTTTTGTATATATATAGGTAGTTAGATATATTTTATATATTTAGATGTGTGGATATTTTGTTAGTGGTGTGCTTGTGTTAGAGGAGAGGAGTGTGGTTTGATGTTGTCTTGAGTGGTGTGGAGAGTGAGATGTGTTTCTTTTGTCCAAACAATCCAAATTCGTCATAATATTCATCCACGTTTTAGTAGCCATAGCAACTTAAAAATGTCATAACTTTTAGCTTAGAACTCCGATTAATCTTTCATTTTTTTAAATAACCGTATCGAAGTTAGCTTTCCAATATATTATATATAATTAATTGGTTAAATGCATTCTAGAACTTTCTATAGAATTGTTTGAGTGTCAGCTGTAGGAGATACTAACGCGTTTCGGTATTTTCGCGATTCTGGAAGCTTCCGGACGACAAATGCGATCCGTTTGAAGTTTCGAAAAGCTAATACGAAGGAATATAACATACTTTAATCCTAAAATGTAGTGAAGGCCCAATTGGTACAGTATTGATTTTAAGTATAAGAGTGACTATACGACATATGCATTTTGTGTAATCTATGAGCCTATGTAGTACGGATATTAAGTGAATGTAGGTATCATAGGTTGTCGAGTATATGTATGATATAGTACATATATATATATATATATATATATATATATATATATAATATATATATATATACAGTGGCCGTAAAAAAAAAAAAAAATATATAATATAATATATATATATATATATATTATATATATATATATATATATATATATATATAATATATATATACAGTGGCCGTAGCCCGTTGGGAACGGTGGAGCACCCCGGCGCTGTGGCGCGGGTTCGAGCCCCTTTGGAGGCATGCCTCCAAGCACCATTAAGAAGTGGACACCCTCAAATATATATATATATATATATATATATATATATATATATATATAATTATATATTAATATATATATATTATTGTTAGGTAATATTTGTTAGTATGAGTGTTAGTTAGATAGTAGAGGTTAGTATTTTGTTAGATATTTGATATGTTGTTAGATAGTTGGATGTTAGATATCTAGTATGATATTGATATGATAGTAGGTTATGTTAGTTCTAGATATTGGGATGTTAGCAAATTAGTCTCTATAGGTTATACGTTAGATATTAGTTAAGGTGTTATGTTAGTACATTAGATAGTTAGTTAATTAGATATTTGAGGGGTATCTTAGTATCTTATGTTGCCAAGTTAGTATCTTAAGGTAAATATGAAATTGCCTTTACCTTCAAGGTAAATGATTAGTTTACCTTATGATCAAGTGTAACACCCATATCTCAGAAACGTATTTTGATTTAAGCCTGCATGTATCTTGGACCTGTATTTTATTTTCTCAGATTTTGGCCTGTAATGTATTTTTGGGTCGACTTGCAAATTTTGGTTTCCTCGTAAAATGAGTTTTGACTTGGCTTGGTTTTTTTTGTGCAGGAGAATTGGTTTGGTTTGGTTTAATATGCATTGGAACACCTTAGCCTACACTCCACCCTCAACACAACACAACCCACCATCATTAAAACTCCACCTACTTTTCTCTCTCCTCCATAATTCTCTCATTACTTTCCTCTATTAATCTCTTCTTCTTCCTCTACACAACACCATCACCCATAGGCAAGTGTACCTTGCCACCACATGAGAACCACTTTTATTTGTTCATTAGCTAGATTAGGCCATGGTGATCAACATTAGAACTTGACATTTATGATTTGGAGTCTCCATTGTTCTAGATCTAAGTTTTCTCTATTTTCGGATTTACATGGATTTGATCTATTTTAGTTGGGTTTTTGTGGGTTTTGATGCTTCCATGTGAAAGAGAATTCAATTTTACTCAAGTTAGACCATTGAAAATCTAGATTTAGTTTTGATTTGACCAAGATATGAAGATTTAAACTTTGGTGTTCTTGAAGAGTTCCTCTCGGCCTAGAGTAGCAGACTGCAGCCTGCGCTCTTTAGCGCAGTGCTGGACTGCGCATCCTCCTCTCGGCCTGCGCTTTTTAGCGCAGCGCCGACCGCGCAGCTTGCCCCATGGGGAACTGCGCTCAACTCCAGCGCGCAGGGACTCTTGCGCAGTCTACTCATGCGCACTTCACTCATGTGCAATCTGACCCATACGCCATCCCTTCCGTGCACTTCACTCATGCGCAGTCTGCTTATGTGCCATCCATCCATGCGCAGTCTGCTCCTGCGCAGTCTGCTCATGCGCAATCTGTCCATGCGCAGTCTGCTCATGCGTACTTGACCCCTGCGTACTTGGCCCTATGCGCCACCCAACCCTGTGCCCTGTGCCCTGCGCGCTTGGCACCCTGCACAGCTGACACCCTACGCAATCTAACCCCCCTGACCCCCTTGCGCAACCCATTGGCTCTGGAGTTTTAGTTTATTTCTTTAAGCTTGGCTTTCTTTTGTGGATTGGGTTTTGAGATCTTGTTCCACACAGCACGACTATCTTGACCCAACACGACTTGACACGATTTTCAGTATTTGCTATGACTAGTATAGTTTTCGTGATTTTTGTGATTTGCGATCCTGGTACTTTCTGATCTTCTTAATAGTGACCCGATGGGGTGCACTTGACTTGTAACCTGATAACTTGATAGTGGCCCGTGACGGCGCACTCTTGACTTATAACTTGTAACTTGTAACTTGACTTGACTTGACTTGATGTTGTTGCGACGGCTAACTTGACTTGTATAACCAACTCTGACACCGTGGGTGTTCCTGCTTGCTTGCTTGTGCAATCCACTTGTCTTGTCTTGCATCATGTTTAGGACGTGACTCCCTGGTTCCCACGGTCAGGGATTCATACTGAATATGGATTAGGCTAACGACTAGATCATACTATAGTTCATGGAGAATTTCTAGTCACAGGCAATCTTGTTATCTGGGCGCTTTTAATTGGACTTGTAGCTTGCCGACGAGTAGAGCAAATTTCCAGCGCACTGTCATGTGTTGCACCCTCTAAGTCACCTAAGGGTATATCGTCTCCGGGGCGATGTACCCAACCATACTCTCAACCGCGAAAGGATAACTGGATGGTCTGCAGGGCTTGGGACTAGGAAATTCTCATTGCATCTTGTTAGTAATTAGGCTTGTGACAACCCTAGTTAGTTAAAGTAGTAAGCCGTAGTAATTGCTTGGCCGCTTGTGAATGAATGATGTCTAGCTCTGTCTAAGTCTTGTCTAGTCCCTGTACCTGGTACTCCTGAACATGATTGTTTTACTTGCTTTAGCAATAAATAGGTAGAGACAGAGTGCTATTCAGGCAAAGGATTACAACCCCGGTCCTTATTTGGTTTACGGGTTGTAATCTGGCTCCCGGAATGGTTCCACGTCCCTAGTCGTTTATTGCCCTGGCGTGTTCTTTATTACTCATACTTTTCTTCCATTTTCTTATGTTCTGATGCTGGCTTTTGTTCTTATTTTGTGGCCTCCTTGTGGCACTTGCTCTTTCTGAGGTTTGACCCAGCTGGTTTTGTGTGGCCAGATTTCGGAGCAGCACCCGAGGATCTACCGAACCTCCAGCCCGATGGTGGCGACTAGAAGGAACCCGGGCTACAAGTGGGTTTTCTATTTTGTTTCGCTCACTCTATTGTAAAATTATCTTTTGAGGCGTTTAGCCGACGAACACCTGTTAGCTCGATGCACTTTACTTACTGTCTGCCTACGGGCTGTAAACATGATTAACAAATCCTAGGGTTGATCATGTATGACTTAACTCTTGCTAGTCCATGCATTTTGTACGACTAGCTTCATGATCAGCTGATATGTAATATTTGGGACGCCTTTTATTGTATATTTGGTGGTCAAACATCTTGTAACTATATACTTGCTTGAGATTGAGACAATAGGCTTGACCTTAAGAGACTGTTGGCTTGCAGTAAACCCTCATATCTAGACAGCCGTGACCGTATAGTTGAGATGTTTCTATTTCAATATACGTAGCTGGCTATGTCCGTCCCCGCTCCCCAGTATTCTGGTTCTGGGGCGTGACATGGTTCAAGTGGTGGCCCATGCAGGTCTTGTGATCAAGAAATGTGAGGGTTTATCTAATAGATGTCTCAATCAGTACTTGTCCTTGATCTCCGTTCATATCCTTTGAATCACTGGATTCTTGCCTTGATCATGTGCTTGTATCGTTGATCTGTCCTGGTCCTTTCCTTATTGTTTTCCCTGTGTCGTCTTCTTCAGCGGTACTGTACCTGACCCCGCCGATCAGCAAGGTGGAGCACCTCCCATGGACCAGCAGCAACCTGGAGATCAAGCCCAGCACTCCGGAGTAGCCTCCAGAGTTATACCTACTGGAGGAGAACCCCCGGTTCGGTCCGTCCAGCCTATAGAACTTGATGATGGTACCATGGTAGGTCTCATCAGGACCTTGATAGCTTCCCAGGATCGCAGAGGAGAGCCTTGTACCAGACTGTGGCAGATGCTTTGACCAGAGGCGGTCATCCAGGGAACATCGTAGCTAACAGCTTCAAGCGCCTGAACCCTCCCTTCTTCGACGGCAGCGAGGATGCGATTGCCGCGGACACTTGGCTTCAGGATACCGAGGTGGTTCTGGAAGCAGCTAGAACACCTGAGAATGAGAAGGTGGCCGTGGTACGGCTACAGTTGTGACTTAGCTTGCAGTTGGTGGGCAGCGCAGACCATAGGATTAGTGGCACCCATAGCTTGGGCGGTGTTTAGAGAGAGATTCCAGATGAAGTATTTCGATGCTGTGGCTCGGTACGACCTGCAGACCAGATTTACCAACTTGAAGCAAGGAGGCAAAACAGTCGACGGTTATGCGACTGAGTTTTCTAGACTCAGTAGGTTTGCCCCCACCTTGGTTGCGACCGAGTTTGATAGGGCCCAGCGGTTCCAGCAGGGGCTGTATTTGAAGATTTTATTGGCAGTCGAGCAGTTCGAGCACCCGACGTTCGATGCAGTATTGAGAGCGGCGAGGAGGCATAAGTATACCTTCCAGAGGATCGTGGATAGGACCGGAGGTAGGAAGCGGTCCCACAGTCAGATGCACCAATCATCAGCTCCAGCCCCAGCAGCTAGAAGTTTGACCATTGGAACTCCGAGGCGGATGGCCTCAGTAACGTCGGTTCAGCATTCAACCCCGACGTACCGCAGCAGCAGAAGCAGAAGCAGACTTCCGCAATGGGATGTTCTCATTGCGGGAAGCCAGGCCATGTAGTGGCAGATTGTCGTAGGGCTTAAGGATTGTGCCTGGCTTGTGGAACGGCAGATCACAAGATAGAGCCTGCCCGAATAGGGGTAGTTCGTCCTCTTCCAACCTAACTAGTCCATCGGTTAGGGGACCAGTACCTGTGAGAAGCAGCAGCAGTACCCGAGGCCCTTATTGCCTCAGGCCCAGGCGTTTCATCAGCAGAACCAGCAGCAGTATACCCAAGCCCAAGTGCAGAGCAGGCAGAGAGGTTTCCAGCAGAGGGGACCCGCAGCTAGAGGTCAGGCCATGATGATGGCTATGGAAGAAGAAGTTGCACCAGGTGAGGTAGTGGCAGGTACTATTCTCGTCAACTCCTTTCCAGCATTGGTATTATTTGATTCTGGTGCATCGCATTCATTCATGTCTGCACGATTCGCGACACGAATAGGATTGGAGCCCGAGTCATTATCAGTGAGGCTCAATATACTTACTGGTAATGGTCTTGTGGGAGTAGATCGAGTGTTTTTCTCGTGTCGGATCGTAGTTAGCGGTAGAGAGTTCCCCGCTAGATTTATAGAATTCCCTATGGCAGACTATGATGTAGTCCTAGGCATGGATTGGTTGAGGAACCAGTATGCTAGGATAGACTGCCATGTTGGCAGAGTTGTTTTCAGCATTCCAGGAGAGCCAGAGTTTTCCTTTTCCAGAGGCGCGATTGAGCCATCTTCTCCAGTATTACGGATGGCAGTAGCAGCAGTGCAGTTGCCTAGGATAGTTGAAGAGTTCCCAGATGTCTTCCCAGAGGAACTTCCAGGGATGCCGCCAGAGCAGGAGATCGAGTTCACTATAGACTTGGTCCCCGGAACAGTACCAGTATCAGAGCGAGTCTACAGGATGGCGCCTTCAGAGTTGGAGATTTTGTACAAAATGATTGAAGAACTCAGGACCAAGGGATTCATTCGTGCAAGTGGATCGCCTTGGGGAGCCCCGATGCTTCTTGTGAAAAAAAAGGATGGTACGTCCAGGCTATGTGTAGATTATCGTACCTTGAACTCAGTGACAATCAAGAACAGATACCCTCTCCCGAGGATAGATGACTTGTTTGATCAACTCAAAGGGGCTTCAGTGTTTTCGAAGATAGATTACGGTCAGGATACCACCAGATCAGAGTCAGAGAGCAGGACATTCCGAAGACAGCTTTTCGATCGAGGTATGGACATTGGGAGTTCCTTGTTATGCCCTTTGGAGCGATCAATGCGCCGACAGTATTCATGGACCTCATGAATCGCATTTTCATGTCTTACTTGGATCAGTTCGTGATCGTGTTCCTAGATGATATCTTGGTCTACAGCAAGAGCGAAGCAGAGCACGAGCAGCATCTCAGAATCGCTCCAGACGCTTAGAGAGCGTCAGTTGTACGCCAAGTTCAGTAAATACGAGTTCTGGCTCGATCGCATTTCGTACTTGGGTCACATCATTACTCGAGGAGAGTAGAAGTGGATCCCCAGAAGATTGTGGCTATCGAGTCATGGCCAGTACCCAGCTCAGTGGCAGAAGTTCGCAGCTTCCTTGGATTGGCCGGCTACTACCGGCGATTTGTTTCATTTTGCAAGAATTTCAGCGCCGATGACCCAGTTGACCCGCAAGGATGTACAGTTTGCTTGGACAGCAGAGTACCAGGAACCATTTGAGAAGTTGAAGCGAGGTTTGATAACGGCTCCCATTCTCGCACTTCCAGATGGGGTCGGAGGATTCACAGATTATTACGACGCTTCAGGCAGAGGATTGGGGTGTGTCTTGATGCAGCATGGAAAGGTAATATCTTATGCATCACGTCAACTTCGTGATCATGAAGAATTACCCGACCTACGACTTGGAGCTGGCAGCAGTAGTGTTTGCACTTAAGTTGTGGAGGCACTACTTGTATGGAGATAGAGTGGAGATATTACTGATCACAAGAGCCTGAAGTATGTTTTCACCCAGAAGGACCTTAATATGCAGAGAAGATGGCTCGAGCTACTGGTGGACTACGATTTGGATTTGCAGTATCACCCAGGGAAGGCCAACGTTGTAGCAGATGCGTTGAGCCGGAGAGCCGGAGTTTATTTCCTAACGGCGCAACCAGAGTTATTGGCAGATTTTTAGAAGATGGGAATTGAAGTGGTTCTTCCTACCAGTGTGGCATTGATGGCCAGTCTACAGGTTCAGTCCAGCATAGTTGAGAGGATCCGTATAGCGCAGTCTACAGATTCCAAGCTGCAGCGACTCAGAGCAGAGTGTGAGGTAGGAAGAAGGCCAGAGTTATGTATCCATGAAGATGGTACGCTTCGACACGGCACTCGTCTTTGTGTACCTAGTGGAGATACCAGACAGGAGGTTATGACAGAAGCTCACAGCTCGCAGTATTCTATTCATCCTGGTGGTACGAAGATGTATCGTGATATCCGTCAGCACTTCTGGTGGAATGGCATGAAGAGGGAGATAGCCCGGTTTGTCTCTCGGTGTTTGGTTTGCCAACAGGTTAAAGCTGAACATCAGAGGCCCGCTGGACTTCTTCAGCCCTTGCCGATTCCAGAATGGAAGTGGGAGCATGTGACCATGGATTTTGTGACTGGATTACCTAGATCCCCAGCTGGTCGAGATGCTATTTGGGTTATAGTTGATCGGCTCACGAAGGTGGCTCATTTTCTCCCATTCAGAGTTGGGCAGTCAACGGCTCAGTTGGCAGAGATGTACCTCAGGCAGATTGTCAGGCTTCACGGTGTACCAGTCAGCATTACCTCGGACAAGGATTCGAGGTTTACGTCACACTTTTGGCACAGCCTGCAAGAAAGTTTAGGAATTCGTCTCCAGTTTAGCTCAGCTTATCATCCGCAGACAGATGGCCAGTCAGAGCGTACAATCCAGACTCTTGAAGACATGTTGAGGTCTTGTACCCTTGACTTCGGTGGTTCGTTGGAAGATCACCTGCATCTGGTGGAGTTCTCGTACAACAACAGCTTCCAGGCCAGCATCCAGATGGCACCATTCGAGGCTCTGTATGGTAGGAACTGCAGATCTCCGCTAGCGTGGGATGATGTTGGACAGAGGCAGATGCTCGGTCAGAAATGATTGCCCAGACAGTTGAAGTGGTCAGAAGGATCAGAGATCGTCTTCGAGTTGCCAAGATCGCCAGTGCCATTGGGCTGATGCTCATCGGCGACCCCTAAAGTTTGCTATTGGCGACCATGTATTCCTTAGGATCTCGCCTAACCGCGGCGTTATTCGCTTTGGCGTGCGGGGAAAGCTTAGTCCTAGGTATATAGGGCCGTTCGATATCCTGGAGCGAGTAGGAGATGTATCCTATCGTCTTGCTCTTCCGCCGTCGCTAAGTGAGGTGCATGATGTATTCCATGTGTCCCAATTATGACGGTACATCCCAGACCCGAGCCACATCCTAGACCATTCGGAATTGGTTGTTGGTACCAACCTTTCGTATGAGGAGAGGCCGTGTCTATATTGGACCGGAGAGAGAAGATACTCAAGAACAAGACTATTAGTTTAGTCCGTGTTGCTTGGGGTCATCACTCTCTAGGTGAGTCAACGTGGGAGCGTGAGGATGATATCCGATTGCGATATCCCTACCTGTTTGACTCGTAAGGTATAATGTCTTCCTTATGCCTTATGCTTTCCATTCCTTGCTTGTATGTGTGATTGCTTGATTGATTGCTTAGTGTAGCTTATTGGTGAATAATATAGCTGGCTTACATCTCTAAGCATCTTGATTTAAATTTCGAGGAAATTATTTTAAGGTGGGTAGAGTTGTAACACCATATCTCAGAACACGTATTTGATTTAAGCCTGCATGTATCTTGGACCTGTATTTTATTTTCTCAGATTTTGGCCTGTAATTGTTTTTGGCTCGACTTGCAGATTTTGGTTTCCTCGTAAAACGGGTTTTGACTTGGCTTGGTTTTATTTTGTGGAGGAGAATTGGTTTGGTTTGGTTTGATTTGGTTTAATATGCATTGGAACACCTTAGCCTACACTCCACCCTCAACACAACACAACCCACCCTCATTAAAACTCCACCTACTTTTCACTCTCCTCCATAATTCTCTCATTACTTTCCTCCATTAATTCTTCTTCTTCTTCTTCCTCTACACAACACCATCACCCATAGGCAAGTGCACCTTGCCACCACATGAGAACCACTTTTTATTTGTTCATTAGCTAGATTAGGCCATGGTGATCAATATTAGAACTTGACATTTTGTGATTTAGAGTCTCCATTGTCCTAGATCTAAGTTTTCTCTATTTTCAGATTTACATGGATTTGATCTATTTTAGTTGGGTTTTTGTGGGTTTTGATGCTTCCATGTGGAAGAGAATTCAATTTTACTCAAGTTAGACCTTTGAAAATCTAGATTTGGTTTTGATTTGACCAAGATATGAAGATTTGAACTTTGGTGTTCTTGAAGAGTTCCTCTCGGCCTGGAGTAGCAGACTGCAGCCTGCGCTCTTTAGCGCAGTGCTGGACTGCGCATCCTCCTCTCGGCCTACGCTCTTTAGCGCAGTGCCGACCGCGCAGCTTGCCCCATGGTAAACTGCGCTCAACCCCAGTGCGCAGGGACTCTTGCGCAGTCTGCTCATGCGCACTTCACTCATCCGTAATCTGACCCATGCGCCATCCCTCCCGCGCACTTCACTCATGCGTAGTCTGCTTATGCGCCATCCATCCATGCGCAGTCTGCTCCTGCGCAGTCTGCTCATGCGCACTTGACCCCTGCGTACTTGGCCCTATGCGCCACCCAACCCTGCGCCCTGTGCCCTTGCGTGCTTGGCACCCTGCGCAGCTGACACCCTGCACAATCCAACCCCCTGACCCCCTTGCGCAACCCATGGCTCTTGGAGTTTTGGTTTTATTTTTTTAAGCTTGGCTTCTTTTTTGTGGATTGGGTTTTGAGATCTTGTTCCACACAGCACGACTATCTTGACCCAACACGACTTGACATGATTTTAGTATTTGCTATGACTAGTATAGTTTTTCGTGGTTTCTGTGATTTGCGATCCTGGTACTTTCTGCTTCTTGATAGTGACCCGATGGGGTGCACTCTTGTAACCTGATAACTTGATAGTGGCCCGTGGCGGCGCACTCTTGACTTGTAACTTGTAACTTGTAACTTGTATTTGTAACTTGTAATTTGTAACTTGACTTGACTTGACTTGATGCTGTTGCGACGGCTAACTTGACTTGTATAACCAACTCTGACCCCGTGGGTGTTCCTGCTTGCTTGCTTGTGCAATCCACTTGTCTTGTCTTGCATCATGTCTAGGACGTGACTCCCTGGTTCCACGGTCAGGGATTCATACTGAATATGGATTCAGCTAATGACTAGATCATACTATAGTTCATGGAGAATTTCTAGTCACAGGCAATCTCGTTATCTGGGCGCTTTTAATTGGACTTGTAGCTTGCCGACGAGTAGAGCACATTTCCAGCACACTGTCATGTGTTGCACCCTCTAAGTCACCTAAGGGTATATCGTCTCCGGGGCGATGTACCCAACCATACTCTCAACTCGCGAAAGGATAACTGGATGGTCTGCAGGGCTTGGGACTGGGAAATTCTTATTGCATCTTGTTAGTAATTAGGCTTGTGACAACCCTAGTTAGTTAAAGTAGTAAGCCGTAGTAATTGCTTGGCCGCTTGTGAATGAATGATGTCTAGCTCTGTCTAAGTCTTGTCTAGTCCCTGTACCTGGTACTCCTGAACATGATTGTTTTACTTGCTTTAGCAATAAATAGGTAGAGACAGAGTGCTATTCAGGCAAAGGATTACAACCCCGGTCCTTGTTTGGTTTACGGGTTGTAATCCGGCACCCGGAATGGTTCTACGTCCCTAGTCATTTATTGCCCTGACGTGTTCTTTATTACTCATACTTTTCTTCCATTTCTTATATTCTGATATGCTGGCTTTGTTCTTATTTCGTGGCCTCCTTTGTGGCACTTGCTCTTTCTGGGGTTTGACCCAGCTGGTTTTGTGTGGCCAGTTTTCGGAGCAGCACCCGAGGATCTACCGAACCTCCAGCCCGATGGTGGCGACTAGAAGGAACCCGGGCTACGAGTGGGTTTTCTATTTTGTTTCGCTCACTCTATTGTAAAATTATTCTTTTGAGACGTTTAGCCGACGAGCACCTGTTAGCTCGATGCACTTTTACTTACTGTCTGCCTACGAGCTGTAAACATGATTAACAAATCCTAGGGTTGATCATGTATGACTTAACTCTTGCTAGTCCTTGCATTTTGTACGACTAGCTTCATGATCAGCTGATATGTAATATTTGGGAAGCCTTTTATTGTAAATTTGGTGGTCAAACATCTTGTAACTATATACTTGCTTGAGATTGAGACAATAGGCTTGACCTTAAGAGACTGTTGGCTTGTAGTAAACCCTTATATCTAGACAGCCGTGACCGTATAGTTGAGATGTATTCTATTTCAATATACGTAGCTGGCTATGTCTGCCCCCGCTCCCCAGTATTCTGGTTCTGGGGCGTGACATCAAGGTTGATATGGTATCCTAGTGTTAGCGAGTTAGTTAGTTAAGGATGTGGTTTAGATTGTTGATATAGAGTTGTAGTTGGATAGTAGATAAGTAATAAGTTAAAAAAGTAGATGGTATGATATGAGATAAGTTATGATATGAGTTAGATAGGTAATAGATATATGTTAGTATCCTAGATAAGTTAGAGTGTGTGTTAGTGTCTAGAATAGGATACCAAGTGGTATCTTGGTTAGAGTGCTAGTTAGAGTTTAGTAGAGTGGTATTTTAAGGATACCAATATGGTATCTCAAAGTTACCATTTACCTTAAGGTAATTGAATATTTACTTTATTAGCAAGTGAGATATCAAGATACCATGGTACGGTATCGAGATACTAAAATAGGGTTAGAATACCTTGGTAGGGTATTGGGGTTACGTATAGTAAGGGTAAAGTTGGTTAAGGTGTTGGTTAGAGGCTAAGGTAATGAGTTTACCTTGGTAAGGTAATGGGGTAAGAGTTAAGGTAATACCCTATATTTAAGAAGAGATAACATGATTAAGATATGGTTAGAATTAGGATAGCTTGGTTGGTAATGGTTAGGAATATGGTACATGACTTAGGGTTGACCCCGTTTGACTATGGTTGACAGTTTTGACTAAAAGTCAACTTTAGCCTAAAATTGACCAAAACTTGACCAGTGTTGACCAGTTGACCAAAAGTCAACTGTGAGTCAACCATTGATCTAGTTTGACCTAGAGTGGACTATGAGTTGACCAGGGTTGACCAGAGTTGACCGGTTGACCAAAAGTCAACTGTAAGTCAACCCTTGACTTAGATTGACTTAGTTTGGCTTGCTTTTACTTCTAAAACTTTATATTGATACAGTATTATCACGACCCGCACCCACAGTGAGGGTACGAGTACGTAACAACGCCCAGCCTACGCCGTAGAGTCGACGGTAAAACGCTGTTCTAAGTCTCTAGCTAACCATCAACTCATGCAGTATATAATGTACTCATCATGATCAACTCCGAACGGGGACAAGTATAAGATATTGTAACTCAATCACAGTCTAAGCATGATAAGATAACACAGAAGAAGTAACTAAGAAATAGAAAGACAACTATTATATAATAATAAAATCTCAACAATCTCAATACAACACAAGTCTCAATCAAATACAACAAGTTCAATATGAAAAACAGATGCAAGTCTACTAAACTAAATTTGATCACTCCTGAGTGTCGGGGCCAAAGGTAACCATCCCGTCTCCGGGTCCATAATATGTAGGACATGTATCCTCAGCACAAGTATCTGTAATATTTTTAACAGGTCCAGTCAGGACAGGAACGAGCACATCTCATCTAGAAAACCCAAGTAAATGACAGAGAACTATAAAGCAGTTATAGGCAGTTGTATTGATAAACATGGCAGTTTATATTCAGGTGATGGTATAGAGAGACAGATAAAGTACAAGAAAAGTAAGGTAACTAAACAAGAGAAGAATCATGGCAATAAAGACTATAAAATAGAATCTAGCTGAACTAGAGTAACATGGTATAAGTCCAGACAGTAAATGTAGACAAGTGTAAACTCCAATGTAAGTCCAGTACAAGATGAATCTAATACAAGATGAATCCAGTACGAGACGATTCCAGTCATAGTGATCAATAATTCCAGGGTGAGTCCAGCCTATACTCTAACAGTGTATTTTAAAATACCGAGGTCGACATGTAAACGGCTATAGGTAATCCGGCACATCACACACCTGGCCGGGTGTGAGATGGCTATCATTCCAGTTTGATTCCAGCATGTGGGGTGATTCCAGAATTGGGGTATGTCTACATGTCTTACTCTAGTATTTTTCCTCCCAGCAAGTGAATCCAAAAATTCGACACGAGAATCAAGATAAGTCCAGCCAGAATACAATGATACCAGTAAATGATTCCAGTAATAGAGGCCAGACAATATGGTATGTGTGTCGCATACATGAATCCAGAAATATCCTACGTGTTGTAACGAGAATCGCATACAGCTAACTAGAACTGAAGTACAGTAATTGACAAATAAATGAGAAAAATATCAGAGAATGTACTCGCCTGCTACTCTGAAAAGAGTAGTGTAATATCAGATGTCTGCAACAGAGTCACAATGTCCTAAATAGAGGAATATAGGTTATGACATCCAAAATGGTAAATAAGAACATATATACAATCTACATGATTTCTAGGCTAATCTAGGTCAAAGTCAAACTTGGGTCAACCTTAGTCAATTGCACTAGTCAACTAGGTCAATCATAGTCCAATCAAGTCTCACTAGGCCTAACAAAGCCTAGGCTAGCATTCACACACATCCACAATGCTACACAACTAACTTCATACAAGTTTATATATATAACATATATACACATAAATATAGGCATAAATACATAGGCGTACCCATAAATCACATTATATACACTATACATGTAGATAGGAAGAAGGGACAGAATGTCAACATACACACACAACATATATTATATATATATATAATATATATATATATTATATATATATATTATATATAATATATATACAATGCTATTGCATATATATAAAGATAGAGGGGATGCCATAGCATCAAAGTGTATAGGTAAGGCATCAATGTTAGGCAATGTGTGAGTGTAAAGAATGCAATGTGTAGAGTGTAATGTGTGTGTGCATATATGTGTGTGTGTCTTGGGTGAGTGAGTGAATTCAGGAATTAGTGGTTCTTAGTTTAGGCATATGCATGTGTGTAGATGTGTGAGTGTGGTGTGCATACATGTAAAGGGCTACATTTTCAGGTTTCAACAGTTTTCAGTATGTGTGTGTGGATACATTTGTGTGGGTATGTGTTTAGAAAAACAGAGAATGGGGGTCAGCATGTGAAATTACCTGGCTATATGAACTAAACTCTAAATGCAAATGGAATTGCTTCATGTGTGCTTGACTGAGCACAACAGTGCAGTGAATGAAACAATGGACAACTCACATGGGCAGACCAATACATAGGTGGATATCCCTGATACAGGGCAGTAGGTTTCAGCTTTTGTGGTGTGTATAGGAGAACACTATGTTCTCAGTTCTCAGATTTGGATGTGCATAGATGTCAGTGTCAATAGTTTGACAGTTTAACAGTTGGAAAATCTCAGATTTAGGTGTATGTGTCTAACATTGGTAAGTGTCTCAGATTTCAATAGTGAATCACAACATCAGTATGTTAGCAATAAGTTCTCATGTGGTGTGAGCTTGTGTTTATATTTCAGTGACAGTGTATAAACATAGGCAATTACCAGGTTGGAGTCCCAAACAAAATCGAAAATCCTATTTCAACATAACCATGAATCCTAGTACAACCAAATTTCAGATTTCAGGAACAAAACAATGTGTAATTGTGTAACATGTGTGTGTATGTGATACATTGTGTTCTCAGCTATTGCATAGTGTCAATCTCAGTTGGTGTGTGTGTAAACTAACAGGAAAGGTGTCAAGGTGTCAACCCCTTGACCATTTTTTTTTTCTTTCTTTCCTCGAATTTATTAAATTGAAACCCATTCTTATTTGTCTCATATATTTGTCATGTTTATATTTTGTTTTACAACAAAATGGAGGACCAAAGGGTATAATGGTAGGTGCATAACAAAATTCTTAGGTAGAGATTAGACCCCTGTTTGATTACACACATATAGGTATATATATATATATAATTGTATTGAGAAAGGGTTCTTTGCAAAGTAATATGGTTCAGGGACCTTAAAGAGTTTTTTGAATTAAATTTCAAATAGCAGGATCGATTTCTATACTCCTAATCCTAGTTGTATGTGTAGTATTCTTAATCACCAATGGAAGGTGAAGGGGTTAATACTTAAAGTAACAGGGGGCTTTGTGCAAACATTCAAAATAAGGGGGTTGTTTGCCATTAAAATTGTTTTGATTGAAATCTTAATACAGAACAGTGATACATATAGGACTTAGATGTAGTCCTAGGAGTACACTTTTGTTTAAGCTGGGTCTTAGTGCCAATGAGCGAGTGGTAATGCGTTGACTCCGTTGACCGGCTGACGACGGTTATCGGTCTCTGAAGGTGTGGATGCTCTGGGTGCTGGAGCTTGCTGAGAGGAGGAAGACGTTGAGTGTCTAGAACTGCCTCTCGGTGATTTCTCGTGTTGTGAGTCTTTCTGTTCTGAGTCTCTGTGTGTGTGGTGAAGGGAGATGACCCTTCTATTTATAGTTTTGCAGGCTGGCTGCTCATGCGCGCATGTAGGATGCGCCGGTGTGGGAACGCCACGTGGAGGTTGCTGATGGAGGCGTATGGATGCTGCCCTGATCGAGGGGGAGAACCTTCATACTGCTGTTGTGAGCCGGCACGTAGCAGAGAGAAGATCTTTCCGTTGCTGAAACTTGGACGAGTTGGTCAAAAGCACGTGTCGTGATCATGGTTCGAAGATCTCGGATTTGGTGGAGAGGAGTGATCGGGGGCTGCGCCTTGGATTGGGCGCA
>JANAVB010041146.1:0-61829 GCA_029216955.1 Iris pallida
CCAACCTCCGACGGTAGACAAACAAAACAAAAAGGCTCGTTTTGACATGCCTCTGAGAAAAGATGACACTTTGGGTTGATCAAACCCCATAACTTCTATATATTGGCGTAATTAGCTAATATTTTAGCTCGGTTGTCTCTTTTTGAGCTTCTTCGACTCTCTAAAGATACTCGGGATGCTCTATGTAAGCATTGAGAGACACCGAGTCTTTCATAAGCCAGGTCCAGCAGCCTGAAGAGACCCAGTCGCATGTCGGCACTACCATAATGTGGGATAGATTATCCCCAACATTACATTTTCTCACCTGGATATGTTGCTCAAGAATAATAGGCACAATAGACCACTATATTACATGAGATATGTTGGGGCCATCAAGGTGGACCGGATACATATATTCGAGTTTTTCTTTCAGTATCATCCTTCGGAGTCGACTCCAGACTTTAGGGATACCGATGCATTGATTAACACAATAAATACTACGATTAGTTTCAACGCTGGTAAGAGCAATCTGTTGGACAAGATCCGCTTGAAATGCCTGATAGGAGATCTATAGACAGAGGTGACCTGCTATGTCATAGATACTGACATATCCTACAACGTCTTGTTGGGACGGCCGTGGATACATGAGTACATGATCGTGCCATCCACCCTCCACCATATAAATATATATGACAATGACATCGTCAGGATAGAGTTCGCTGACGTTTATCCCTTCAGAGGAATCGATGCATACTATACCGATGCTGCTCTATACAAATCAGTCTACTTGGACCACGATGGCAATGATAAAATGATGAAGCAGAAGTTGAAGCAGTATCTGAAGAACCATTTAGAGTATGACTCAAGGGGAAACCTCCCCATATTTCAGCACCTCTTGTGGCTAAGCTTCATGGAAAGGCTCCAACTCCTATGGTTGTTAAACTCCTAGGCAGGGCCCAGGAGCCTATCTGAGTCAGATTGCCAAGAAGGTCTCTAGAAGCTCCTCTGGGACCACAAGATAACCCAACTGCCAGGACGTCAACTCCTTTGGTAGCCAAGCTACGGTAAAAGGCCCCTCTTCTCTTGTGGCTTTTCGATTCTCATAGATGAAGAACTAGGGGACTATATATCTTCCCATACTGAGGCACCTTTACTTGATGATGTAATCCCCCGGATAGGATCCCTTAGTTTATCAATAAAAGGCTATCTTTGAACTACTCTAATCTTCTACATTGGAATGCTATGTATGCTCTAGATAATGCCTTAGTACGTTGCAAATAAGTAACAAGCACCAATACTGTAAATCAGGTCGTTCCATCTCGAGGTGTCTGTTGTGTAGTCCTGCCAAGAAAAAGGACAAAAAACATATAATCTTTGGTAGAGTGGAACGTCATCAAGACCTCTATCTCGTTGAACCAGAGCCCGATTATGGCAAAATGCACATATATCGTTATACCAATCAAGCAAAATACCTCATCTAAAAGATGGATTATGACTTGCATAGCGTTATAGGTTTGAACTACGGCAAAGGTCGACACCTTTTCCTAAGACTTCCTATTCCAAAAGGGAACCCTCAAGACTAATATTACTGCACTCGCCCGGGGTGGGTTACACAACGCCTCCAACAACCCCAGAGAGTTCAGAAACCATGGTTTAGATGCATTCTCATTCATCTAAAGCCTCCACCTGGGACTCCGATACTAGAATCGATCTAATCTTCAGGGAAGTATTGTTAGTCAATATGACGTCCGCACATCCTCCAAAGAAGACAATGATCAAATCTTGGAATTCTTCAAAGAAGAACCTTGGGCTCAACGCATAGGATCTTAATGGGAATTGAGTTTCAAGCAATGTGAGCCTCCCATCGAAGATGAAGCCGAACAAATTGACTTGGGGGATGAATCATCGCCCATGCCCATTTTATTAGCAAAAGCCTATCAGGGGAAAATCAGGAATCCTTGGTACAACTCATCAAGGAATACATCAACGTCTTCGCCAGGAACTATGAAGATATGTTGGAATTGGATCTGCAAGTTGTAATGTAAAATCTTAACATCCTATCCAATGCTAAGCCTGTTAAACAACAACAACGTCACTTCAGCCCGAATGTTATAGATGCCATTGAGAAGGAAGTGACAAACTCATAACAAGTGGGTTTAGACTAGTAGCCAACATTGTCCCTGTCACCAAAAAGAACGAGAAAATTTGGGTCTGTATAGACTTTCGAGATCTCAATTTCGCTTGTCCAAAGGATGAGTTTTCCTTCCGATCACCGACATGATGATTAAAAATACATGTGATTTCGAGCGCATGTACTTCATGGTAAATGCCCGGGCTATAACCAAATCAAGATGTTCCTAGACGACGAGAAGAACACGTCATTACAAACCTAAAAGGAGTTTACTACTATACAGTGATCCCTTCGGATTAAAGAATGCAGGTGCAACATACCAACGAGCTATGTGCACCTTCTTTCACAAGCATCTTCGCAAAACCAAATATTATGTTGATGATATCGCTGTTAAATGTCACTTTCGGGGTGATCATCTACAGGATCTAAGGACAATCTTCGATCTCATGCCGGCACATCAACTCAAGATAAATTCGGCCAAATCCTTCCTCGGAGATTCTAGTGACAAGTTCTTAGGCTTCATTATCACTGGAAAGGGTATCTACATTGACACAAAAACCATGGCTATCATTGACATGTGCCCTCCAAGAATCTGAGAGAACTTCGAGGCCTAAAAGAATGTCTCACATATATCAGAGGGTTTATAACATATCTCTCTGGATAATGCCAACCCTTCACCAAACTTATGAAGAAGGAGGGTTTCTTACGTCTGGACCAAAGAGAGTAAGAAGGCATTCGACGATATCAAGGCGTACCTAATGAACCCCCCAGTCCTAGTAGTCTCAGTCATGGGTAAACCCTTCCTGCTTTACATCAGTACAATAGACCATTCTCGGGGCCTTGATGGCTCAGAAAACCAATGCATGCCTTGAACAAACCATCTGCTACCTAATAAGGACATGATTGGGACTGAACATCGGTACAATCCATCGAAAAGGAGTGCCTAGCTTTGGTCTTCGCTATACAAAAGACTTGCCACTATGTGACGGGTCAGACAATCCACGTTATCTCTTGGGTTAATCCACTCAAAGTATTGATGACAAAACCAGGAGCATTAAACTCCAATTAGCTACATGAGAAATACTGTTGTCACCATATGATTGGTATTTGTTCCATAAAATGCTGTCATAGGCCAAGCATTGGCCGACTTCCTGGCTGTGCATCTGATATCGAAAACATTAAAACTCTACGATACATTCCGGATGAGGTAATAGAGTCCAATGTCGCCGAAGAGAACTCCGTCTGGCGAATGTTCTTCGACGGTGATTCAAGAACATGCCCTAAAGGTTAGATCATTGTGGGAGTAGGGGGTAGTCTTGGTTTCCCCAGACAACCTGGTCATTCAGCACTTATTCCCTCACAGAGCCATACTCCAACAATGTGTTGGAGTACAACGCTCTCATCATCAAACTTTAGTTGGCAAAACAACTAGGAGTGACTACCTCAAGTCCTATAGTGATTCAAAAGGTTCGAGGATAGTACGAGGTTCGTCATGAAGACCTACTTTCCTACCATAAGGCAGCCCTGGACATCATCTCCACTTTCACCAAGTTTTTTATAGAACATGTGTCTCGATTACAGAATCTAAATGCCGACGCTCTAGCTGTCCTCGCTACCTCCTTGGTAGCCCATGTCGGGACCCAACACTCTGTCACAGTTATTGGTCGAGAACTAGTGTGTCTCAAGAATAATTTATACATGTATAAACCACGCTCTGTAGACAGACACCAATGTGTACATCAGGGACTGGCGTTGATTCTCGTTTATAGACTGCACAGTCAACAAAATCCCTTTCAGACGACCCGAAAGAAGTGTGTCCGTTAGAAGGCGCTCTCTCCGATTCTACTACGATACAACCACCAAAATACTGTATCAACATCCATATGACGGACTTCTCTTCTAATATTTAATCAAACGAGGAGGCGATCGAAGCTCTTTGGGAAGTCCATGACGACACCTGTGGAGCCCACCAACCCAGTCCTAAATAACCGACTTCGATGCATGGGCTATAATTGGCCTACCATGATTTCAAATGCTGTTGAGTATGCCTAGAACTACCGAGCATGCCAGTTGCATGCTGACTTCATTCATCGACCTTCGGAGTTCCTACACTCTACGGTCGCATCTTAGCCATTTGAAGCCTAGGACATGGACATAGTGGGATCGATCACTCCTCCATCGTCTAGAGGATACGGCTTCATCCAGGCTTTCACTACTTTTTCAAGTAGGTGGAAGCAGTACCTCTTTCTTTAGTGAAGAGCTCAAATGTAATTAGCTTCATTAAGCACCACATCATTTATTATTTCGAGATACCCTTGGATAATCCATGACAAAGGTCCATAATTCATACGTCATGCATTTAGCAGATTTGTGATAAAAACTGTATTCAAAATGTGGCATCAACTACCTACAACCCGACGGCAAACGGATTGGCTGAAGTCTTTAACAAGACAATCGTCAAACTCCTCAAAAAATTGTGTCATCCAACAAATGTGACAGGGATGAGAAGTTAGTGAATATCTCTTGGCTTAATGTACAACAGTCCAAACTTCGACAGAAAATATGTTATTTTCTCTGGTGTACGAAAGCGAAGTAGTCCTTCACCTCAAAACCAGATCCCTTCGCTAAAAGTGTCTATCATAAATTAGCTGACTGATGTTGATAATCAACGTCACCGATTACAGGAGCTGGAGAAGCTTGACGAAAAATGCCTTCTAGCTCAACAATGCATTGAGCTCTATCAGGCTCGTATTTTTGGAGCCTTTAATAAAAAGATCAAAGAAAGAACGTTCCAAGTGGGTGACCTTGTACTATCAGTTAGAAGGCCAATGGTGATAACTTAATAATCAGCAGGAAAGTTCAAACCCAAGTGGGAGAGTCCCTTCATCATAGAGACAGTGTATTCTAACAACGCTTATCGACTCGCGAAACCTAATAGTGACTTATTTATGATGCCAAATCAATGGCAAGTTCCTAAAAAATACTATGCTTGAAACCGATCAACATACAGTTATGCATTTACATCCCCAGGAAATACTTTTGAAAAATAGTCAATCAAACTCATTTTAACCCCAGACATCTCGCTTTAATAATCCTAAACTAGATCGTAAATGTGCTTTTCGATCGTCATATGTCTCTGGAGCACAGCCATTCTAAGACATTCCCTCGTTATTTCTCCAGTAGAAGACATCTACGTCTAAATTACCTCTGTGTTGACTTCTACGAACGTACAAAGTTCTACCTTACCACGTCCTTATAACCTCTGAGTAATATGACGCTAAATGAAAGTTTACTACGTCCACATTGTTGGCCCATTGGTCATATGGTCAAACTGATTTTAATAATTGTTCAAACTCTGTCTCGATATATGGAGCTAGTCAGGATATCTCGGACTCTTGGACATGATCAAGAACAGCTATCCACTCAGTTCAAGACCGAAGCGTTGTTTGCCTGTTCGAGCTGTATTTCTTTGAGCAATGTATTTTTATTTTATTTGAGTCTAGGAATACTTTGTACACCGAGTCGTACTGGCAAATAGGCTATTCCAAAATAATTTCAAATATTTTTAAAATGTCCTTAGTTTTGAAAAACATTTATTTTACAAAAGCTCCAAAAAGGTTTTCAAAATTCCCAAAAACTAATTTTAAAAACCCTAACCTAACCCTGACGGAGTTCGGCCAGAGTTCGGCCAGAGTTCGGTTAGTGGCCGTTGTGTTTTTGAATTCCTTGGAACTTGGTCCTCCTGCAGTTGCGGATTTGACCAGATTTTCTCATCGAGTTCTGTCCCAATTCTGCTAGAATTCTGTCTTTGGAACTCTTATAAATAGAGAAGGATTTCGATCATTTTAACTCACTCATTCACTTTCAATCTTCTCTCTACTTAAAGCTTTCAGTCTTCCAAAGAGTTTTTCTCGAGCTTTAATTTTCAGATCCCAAGCCAATTACAATCCTCTAGTCGATTTGCCAGTGCGGTGCGGTCTAGAAGTTTCAGAGTAATTATAATCAGAAGGCTTGATAGAAGAATACCTCTTCACAATTGAAGTTGGACGAGTTTTCGTATCAAAGCTCGCGTTGTAGAAGTTGCAAGGACTTCGTAAGAAAACTTGCAGTTTTGCCAATAGTGGATTCAACTGGTAGCAAGAGTTCTACCAACTGGACTAGTCCTCAACAGAGAAACTACTATACATCGCTGTCTTTGCGTTTGCTTTCTTATCTCTATCTTTAATTATTTAGTTGTGATTATTATTCTGTGATCTTGCTGCTAACATTTTTAATTAGCATTATTCCGCTGCAAACTCTATTCACCCCCCCTCTATAGTATTGGCTTTACGATTTTCGTTTCTACAATTGGTAGAGCGGGTGTTACAGGTAAAGCAAGGTAATATTGCAATTATTTATTCATAACTAATTGTTATATTACAGTACAACACATGGCAACTGTGAAATTCACAAGTGAAGGCCAGGCCACAAACAGACCTCCACTGTTTGATGGTACAATTATACCTATTGGAAAACACGGATAAGTTTCTTCTTGAAATCACTTGATTTTGATTTATGGTCTATTGTTATTGATGGCTATCAAAAGCCACCTCGTATAAATGTTGATGGAGTTTTAATTGAAAAACCCCATAACAGATATACAGAGGAAAAAAAAAAATGCCAGTCTTGACGCACGTGCTATTAACGCTTTATTTTGTGCTTTAGACAGAACTGAATTTAACAGGGTGTCTATCTGCACAACTGCTAATAAAGTATGGAAGCTTCTTGAAGTCACCATGAAGGCACGACTCAAGTCAAAGAATCAAAGGTCAGCAGACTTACTCAAGAGTATGAGGTGTTCAAGATGAAGCCCAACGAAACAGTTACTCAGATGTTCGAAAGATTCTTGGATTGTAAATCCTTTGTCCTCCCTAGGCAAAGATTACAGTAACCATAAAAAGATTCGCAAACTCCTGTGAGCACTTACCAAGAACTGGATTCCAAAGGCTACTGCAATCATTGAAGGGAACGACCTCACAACTATGTCCCTCGAAGTACTCATGGGTAAGCTACTCACTCATGAACTGGAGCTACAAGATTTTGAAGAGCCTGCACCAAAGGAGAAGACGATCGCTTTCAAGGCTCAGCACAGAAAAGCTGCTGAAGGTGATTCAGACAGCAGTGAATCTGATACTGAAGATCAAGCACTCCTAGCAAGGAAATTCAAAAGATTCATGAGATATGAGAAGAAAGCCAAAAAAACAATAGCAGCAACAACTGGTATCAAGATGATGCTGTCTGTTATGGCTGCAAGAAGAAGGGACACATGAAGAAGGATTGTCCTACAAACTCATCATCAAGCAAGAAGAGCAACAGGTATGAAAAAGGGAACCTGAAGAGATCAACATCACGGAAGTATGCCAATACCAGTATATGGTATGAAAGTGAAGCCAGCGACTCAGAAGATGAACCATCAGAAGATGCTGCAAATATATGCTTTATGGCATCCGATCAGGTACTCTCTGAACCTGTAGTTGATACATATGATGACTTCACCTTTGAGCAATTAGGAGATGCCTTCAGTGAACTGATAAGTGATTACAGGAAAATACGTAGCAAATATCGGACCTCTAAGAAGGTACTCAAAGAATACAAAGGTGAAATAGGAAGACTTACCGACCTACTAGTTGAGGTTAGAAATAATGTTAGTGAGTCTGGTGAGCTTTCTTCTATTAAGCTCTTATTACACGAGACTACCAAGTCATCCGAAGAAAAAGACAAGGTTATTGACCAACTGAAAGAAGAACTTTCTAAAGAGAAGAAAAGTCTTCAATGTGCACAAGTCAGAATGGAAGCACTCACTTCTGACTATACTAAGTTATATGACACTTCCAAAAGATTGGAAATTAGGTTAGGAAAATAGCCTGAGACTGCTGCTTCCTACCCTAACACGTGTCACTTACCGAAAAATCAGAACATTCCCAAACCAAACACTGTCAGACCTAACCATATCAAACCTTTACCCCAAAAGGTAGCCCAAACAGGATTATAGGTATGCTTTCTTCTATACTAGAAAACCTAAACCTAACAACCATGCACATCACTCAGCTTTCAACACTCAACATGCACATTGTCATTATTGTGGCCTCATTGGTCATATTTCTCCTGCATGTAGAATTAGAAAGCTTGTTGATTTAAATATTATGCATGGATACCAAAAGCTAACATTTCAGGACCCTACAAGAAATGGGTACCAAAAGTTTCATCTAAATTGTTTTATAGGTGGAACACCTTTCACATGCTAAAAGCAAATGGATCCTCGACAGCGGTTGTTCATGGCATATGACCGGTGACGCTACATTATTTGCAACACTGTCGAAGAAGAAGAAGAAGAAGAAAGGTTATGTTTCCTTCGGTAATAACTTGAAAGGGTATATCATTTGTATCGGTGATGTTGGTAAGTCTTCCTATCCTGTGATTAAGGATGTCTGTCTGGTTACCGAGTTGAAACATAATCTACTCAGCATAAATTATTTAGCTGATCATGGTTATGGCATCAACTTTGGCAAAGACAAATGTACTATAGTTGATAGCTCAACTGGTAGTACTATCTTTGAAGGTATCAGGGAAGACAACATAATGTTTTCTATTTGTTGGAAGAAACTAACATTTCAGGTAGATGCTTAATGGCTAAAAGTGATGAGAGTCATTTGTGGCATATGAGACTCGGTCACGCAAATATGGACACAATCTCAAGATTATCCACGAAGAAGCTAGTACGCGGTTTACCGGACATAACATTCAAGAAGGATTCGGTATGCAGCCAATATGAAAAGAACAAAGCTACCAGATCCATATTCAAGTCAGTAAATGCAGTATGTACTAGACCTCTACAATTGCTACATATGGACTTATTTGGTCCTAGCAGAGTTGCTAGCCTCGGAGGTAAGTTATATGCTTTTGTAATTATAGATGATTACTCTAGATACACATGGTATACTTCTTGACACGCAAGAATGATGTATTATCCGAATTTATCGCCTTTTGTAAGAAAGTACAGAATGAAAAAGGTTACATGATCACTCGTAGTAGAAACGATCAGGGAGGCGAATTCGAGAATATAGAGTTTGAGCAATTTTGTGACACACACGGTTTTGTACACGAGTTCTCCTGCCCTAGGACTCCACAACAAAATGGAGTTGTGGAATGTAAGAACAGAACCCTATCCGAAATGGCCAGAGTAATGTTAAACCAGTTTAGTCTACCCAAATATTTCTGGGCTGAAGCTGTCAATACAGCTTGTTTTGTTCTCAATAGAGTTCTAATTCGACCCAAATCGAAGAAGACTCCATTTGAGTTATGGTTTGATAGAATTCCATCAGTTTTATATTTTAGAATATTTGATTGTAAATGCTTTATTCTTAATACAAAAGACAATTTGGAAAAGTTTGACGAAAAGGCCGATGAAGGTATATTTTTAGGTTATGCGGCCAAGAGCAAAGGATACAAAGTCTTCAACAAATGAACTATGATCATCAAAGAATCAATCAACGTCACCTTTGATGAATTAAATCAAATGACTATCGATGAAAATGACGAAGATCCAACTGTACCAAGCTCAATACCAGCTGATTCTCCAGGAGAAGAACCCGAAGCAGCTACCTTCGGAGTCTGCCGAAAAGATTAAAATTTACAGCTGATCATCCAAAGAATTTGGTAATTGGTGATATTACCAAAGGTGTAAGTACTCGTACATCCATTAGAGATATTGTTTCTAGTGTTGCATTTATTTTACAGCTAGAACCCAAAACCATTGATGAAGCATGTAGTGATAATTTTTGGATGGATGCTATGCAAAAGGAATTAAACCAATTTGAACGGAATCAAGTTGGGAACTTGTTCCTAAGCCTATTGATCATCCGGTCATTGGCACCCGTTGGGTATTCCGAAATAAACTTAATGAGAATGGTTTAGTGACTCGTAATAAGGCTCGACTCGTAGCTCAAGGATACAATCAGGAAGAAGGTATCGACTACGATGAGACTTATGCCCCAGTTGCGAGATTAGAATCCATTCGCATGTTATGCACATTTGCATATTTTCATAATTTTAAATTATTTTAAATGGATGTCAAGAGTGCATTTTTAAATAGTTTTATAAAAGAAGAAATTTTTGTAGCACAACCTCCAGGTTTCACAGACTTTAAAAACCCTGATCATGTTTTCAAGTTGAAAAAAGCTTTATACAGTTTAAAACAAGCCCCTCGTGCTTGGTATGATTGTCTAAGCTCTTTCCTACTTGACAACGGTTTTTCAAAAGGCAAGGTTGACACTACTTTGTTTATTAAGTCTTTTAATGGCAAGCTTCTCTTAATACAAGTCTATGTTGATGATATTATATTTGGATCTACTGATGAATCTCTTTGTCAAGAATTCTCTAACTGTATGCAGAATGAGTTTGAGATGAGCATGATGGGAGAGCTGAAATTCTTTCTCGGACTGCAAATCAAACAAACTGACAATGGGACATTCATAAATCAAGCCAAGTACACAAAAGATTTGCTAAAGAAGTTTGATCTGGACAATGTCAAACCTATTGGCACTCCGATGGCAACTTCAACAAAGCTTGATATTGATGAACAAGGCAAGCCGGTCGACACACGTAAGTATCGAGGTATGATCGGTAGTTTACTTTATTTAACTGCTAGTCGTCCAGATATTATGTTTAGTGTCTGCCTGTGTGCACGTTTTCAAGCTAATCCAAAGGAATCACATTTATGCACAGTTAAGCGTATCTTTCGATACCTTAAGGGCACTTCTTCTGTTGGCTTATGGTATCCCAAAACCAAGTCCTTTGACCTTATTGGTTACTCGGATGCAGATTTTGCTGGATGCAAAGTTGATAGAAAAAGTACCAGTGACACATGTCATTTCTTAGGCAAGGCTTTGGTCTCATGGTTTAGTAAAAAGCAAAATTCTGTAGCCCTATCAACAACAGAGGCTGAGTATATCGCAGCAGGACATTGTTGTGCTCAGATTTTGTGGATGAAATAAACCTTGGAAGACTATGATTTATTTTTCACACATATTCCCATTTTTTGTGACAACACGAGCACAATTAATTTTACTAAGAATCTAGTATGTCACTATCGTACTAAGCATATCGGGATCCGACATCATTTTTCTTAGAGATGATCATCAGAATGGATATTGACCTTGTATATATAGACACTGAGAATCAATTAGCTGACAACTTCACAAAATCTCTAGCAGAAGATCGTTTCAATTATTTACGTCGAGAATTAGAAATTTTGGACGTCAATAATGTTAATTAATTTTATTTTATGATTATCTTCAATACGCAAAAACTGTGTTAGAAACAAGCCAATAAAGAGTCTGTCTGTCACCACGACTACGGTCGAAGCGAAGCGGTACTTAAGAGTTCCCCGGTGAACCTCCGCCAGCTGGGACAATACTCCTACAGCTAATCTGAGATAGTCGCTGTGTAACGATATTTAATCTATAAAATAATATTAATTATATTAATTGAAGGTTGAAATTACTAATCTTTGAATTAAAATTTTGAAATGAGTCAATGAAAAAGAAAGTGGCAGAAACCAACTAACAGAACCCTAGGCGAATTCGGCCAGAATTCGGACCGAATTCGGCCCGAGTTCGATTAGTGGTATCTGATTATATAACCAGAACCCGAGAGCCTCTTCTTCTTTATTGCTTCTAAAACCACCTTCACAGCAACAGTAGCCGCGCGAAAGCTCTCCAAACCCTAGTTCTTCACCACTCTGTTTCTCCCTATCTACGTGGTAAAATTCATCCAAATTTTAGATTCTTGCGGAGATCGTTGTCCTCTACAACATACTTGAATCTCGGGAGGTATAACTCCATATTTCTCCTCCTTTTAATTTTGTGCATATTTAATTTATTTGCACAATGCCACCTAAGGGATTCAACCCCTTCAAGAGGAAGAAGACGACCAATCATAGTAAGGAAGGATCATCTTCAAATCCACCTACGGATTTCCTCTTTTCACCAGTTCAATCGAGCAATGGCGCGTTCGATGGATTTTATTTTCAGACCCTAGATCAAGCCCTTCTGTGGTATGGAGACTTCTCTATGAGATTCATATGCACAGGCGCTCCTATCAAATGGACTGTGTTTCCAGAACACCGCCTTTATTTTGAGGCATTAGGGTTACAATATTTTGTTAAACTTTGTTTTCCGGTAGCAACTAATGCCATTAGACTTTTCTATTGCAATATCATACTAAACACGTTGACGTAAGTACTCGTGTTGGCGGACTAGATATCAATTTCAATGATGTCCTCTTAACAGAAATCCTTGGTATTTCTAACGAAGGTGCACCGCTTGATGATATCACTGAATTTGATTTTTCCGACGGTACGACACTTGCTAGTTTCAAAGCTGAACTCTGTGCCCCTGATCGAGTTCGCTCTGGAAAGTTCAATGCCAACAACTTGAACTTGTTTAGTTATGGATTACATCACATCATCTACTCCACTCTCCTTCCGAAGTCTACTTTAAAGGATAATGTCACATCACTTGAGTTGTTTGCTATGTATCATATTCTTAAGGGGATTCCTTTTTCTGCCCCTAAGACTATTATCCAAATGATGGGACATTGTCGTACAAGAGATAGAAATCTCTCTTATGCGATGATTCTCCCACGCATCTTCCAGCGTTTTGATATTGATCTGTCAACTTGTACTCAAGACCCTGAGCCCAAGTTTCTTAAGCTATCTCGTCGTAGTATGACTGCTGCTGCTCCTCGTACTGCTCCTCCTACTGCTCCACCTCCTCTACCTCCTCAGCAGTATGCCATGACCTTTGAAGACATACACCAGCATCTTTCTGATTTGCACGTCTCGATGACGGATATAGCCCGCCAACGTGAGTTTCGCGATGTCACTCGTTATCAGACGATATCAAATTCTCTAGCTGATCTCCGATTCGCTCAGACTGGACATTCTGTCGGTTCTATTCCTAGAGATCCAGCCTTCTCTGGTTACCGCTATGAGGATGAGGCTGTTCATGCCTACTTTCAGTCCGGTAACGCATATGATTGGTACCATTCTGACCGTGCTCCTCCTCGAGATTATGTCGGTGAGTTTTACACTGGCGTCCCTCCTCACCCTTCTGGCGCTGGTACTTCTGGAGCTGGTCCTTCTGGACATGTCGGTCATGCTGATGATGATGATGATGATGATGAGGAGATGTGATGATGATATATTAGCTGATTTTGAGACTTAGCTATTGTCTACTGTACACTTGGAAATGGTTCGACATTCCAAGTTTCTTTTTTTTTAGCTTCTATTATCAGTTTTTTTAGGACTTGTACTGGATATTTCTTGATGTTTCTTGAACATCATTTTATCTTTATGAGATACGTAGTTTATCTTTCACATCAGTTTCTTTATCTTCTTCTATATTATAAACTGCCTGTAAAATAATTCTCTGTTATATATCTCTTTTATATCTTTCTTGTGTTTCTTTACTGTTTGTTTCTTATGCATTGATTGCGGGGGAGCTTTCTCTTTTGCAATTATTTTGCTAAGTGACAACGGGGAAGAAATAAGGATCTAACATTTCTTTTGAAAAAATGCAGGATATGAACAATTTTACTATTTTTGATTTTATTCCAAGCTTAGATGTTATATCATTCATAGTTTGTCAATTATCAAAATAGGGTAGATTGTTGGCCCATTGGTCATATGGTCAAACTGATTTTAATAATTGATCAAACTCTGTCTCGATATATGGAGCTAGTCAGGATATCTCAGACTCTTGGACATGATCAAGAACAGCTATCTACTCAGTTCAAGACCGAAGCGTTGTTTGCCCGTTCGAGTCTGTATTTCTTTGAGCAATGTATTTTTCATTTTATTTGAGTCTAGAAATACTTTGTACACCGAGTCGTACTGGCAAATAGGCTATTCCAAAATGATTTCAAAATATTTTTAAAATGTCCTTAGTTTTGAAAAACATTCATATTTACAAAAGCTCCAAAAAGGTTTTCAAAATTTCCAAAAACTAATTTTAAAAACCCTAACCTAACCCTGACAGAACTCGGCCAGAGTTCGGCCAGAGTTCGGTTAGTGGCCTTTTTGTTTTTGAATTCCTTGGAACTTGGTCCTCCTGCAGTTGCGGATTTGACCGAGATTTTTTCATCGAGTTCTGCCCGAATTCTGCCAGAATTCTGTCTTTGGAACTCCTATAAATAGAGAAGGATTTCGATCATTTTAACTCACTCATTCACTTTCAATCTTCTCTCTACTTAAAGCTTTCAGTCTTCCAAAGAGTTTTTCTCGAGCTTTAATTTTCAGATCCCAAGCCAATTACAATCCTCTAGTCGATTTGACAGTGCGGTGCGGTCTAGAAGTTTCAGATTGATTGTAATCAGAAGACTTGATAGAAGAATACCTCTTCACAATTGAAGTTGGACGAGTTCTTCGTATCAAAACTCGCATTGTAGAAGTTGCAAGGACTTCGTAAGAAAACTTGCGGTTTTGCCAATAGTGGATTCAACTGGTAGCAAGAGTTCTACCGACTGGATTAGTCCTCAACAGAGGAAAACCAGTATACATCTCTGTCTTTGCGTTTGCTTTCTTATCTCTGCCTTTACATTATTTAGTTGTGATTATTATTCTGTGATCTTGCTGCTAACATTTTTAATTAGCATTATTCTGCTGCCAACTCTATTCACCCCCCTCTAGAGTATTGCGCTTTACGATTTCGTTCCTACACACATTACCTTTGAGTAAACATTCTCGTCTAGCAACCTCTGCATCGCTATAATCCAGATATAGAACATCCAAGTCCATATTACCTCTGAGTTGTTCCTTGTGTCCCTACAGAGTTCGGTTTTACCATGTTCATATAACCTATGAGTAAGATAGCTCTGCTACAAATATCTTGTTTACCACGTCCACATTACCTCTGAGTAAACATGCCTACCAGTCAAATTTCCACCATCATCTCAACTTACCATCGGTGCCTAAACCAAAGTGCATTATTGTAAGCCCACTTCCCGTATTTTAAATTTATTTTTATTTGATTAGGATTACTTTTATGATCAATGGGAGTCATGCCGAAGCTTGCAGGCAAGCTATGACCATATTAACGTCATATGACCTCTAGATTGCTTATATATGTATCATTTATCTATTTAATATTTTTCTATAATTTTTGGATTTTTACTTATCTAATATTTAAGGGTTTATTATTTTTAAGGACTTTCAAGATTTACTGTAAGATTATTTGGGACCAAATATTTTTATTTAGCTCTAGGTGACGAGAAATATTTTCTAGAATATTATAAGATTTTTGGTTTTTCTAGAATTTTGGAGAATTTTTAGATAATTAGAAACTATAGAATTTATTTTTATAGGCTTTTAGAATTTACTGTAGGGTCACACAATGACATTTGAGTTAAAATATTTTTATTTAGGTGACACTTAGAAATATTTTCTTGAATTTTCTAGGAATTTTCTTAATTTGTCTGTAATTTATTGGAGTTAAAATAATTTTCTGAATTTAAAGTAGAATTTACACAGTCAGCAGCCCAGTCAGCCACACCGGGCCCACATGTCATCGGTGCCAAACCGCTTCACTCTTCCTATATATATATATATATATATATATATATATATATATATATATATATATATATATATATATATATATATAAGAAATCAAAAACAAAACTAATCCACTCAACAAGAACTTCCAATTCCTCGACTTAACAAGAACTTCCAATTCCTCGACTTCTGGATCGATCATCCCCACTTTTTGGGCATCGTTGCGGAAGCATGGAATAGTGAGGACTCTCCCAACCCCCTCACTCGGGTGAGCAACAAGCTCAAAGCAACGAGAAAATCTCTATCTAATTGGATCAAACTTGCCTATGGGGACATTTTCCAAGCCGTTCGGGTTGCTGAGGACGATGTCGCCCACGTCGAGGCCATATTCGCTTCAGACCGACCCCAAGACAGCCCTGAACCTCACCAAGGCAATGCTCAAATTCAGGCTTAAAGTGGAGACCGATTTCTGGAAGCAGAAAGCGAGACTGAAATGGGACAGCGAGGGGGATGAAAACTCAAAATATTTCCATGCCTGGATCAACGGCCGAAGACACAAACTATTGATTCACCAAACCGCTGACGAGAATGGGAACATCGTGACAGATTAGAAGAGTATCCAAGCGGCCGCAATGGCTTTCTTCTCCAAATTATTCTCCAAAGAGACGGTTCACAAAGATAGTTCCTTCCTGGACCAAATCCCCACTCTCATTGATGACACCGACAATGCCCAGCCCCTGTCAGAACAGGAAGTGAAAGAAGCTGCATGGGCTCTGAACGAGCACAGCTCCCCCTGCCCGGATAGATTTTCTGGCATCTTCTTTCGTACCAGCTGGGAGATTATCCAGCAGGACATCACCGAAGCGGCTACTGCATTCCTCGAAGGAGCTACTTACCCCAAAGCCATCTCCAGCGCCAAGTTGATCCTTATCCCAAAAAAAGAAAACCCAGAATTCTTTCGCGACTTTCGTCCCATCAGTCTCTGCAATTTCACAAACAAAATAATCTCCAAAATCATCGCCACCAGAATGGCTGGCACGCTCTCCAAAATCATCTCTAAGGAGCAAAGCGGCTTTGTTCGAGGGAGGAACATCCAGGACAATATAATGCTGGCCCAAGAGTTAATCACCTACATGAAGTTTTCGGTCAGAGGGGGCAACATTGCTGTCAAAATCGACATGGAGAAAGCATATGACAGACTGGATTGGCAATTTATGATCTGGGTCTTCAGGGCATTCGGATTCTCAAAAAAATGGACCAACACCGTGTGGAGATCCGTCAGTAACTCATGGTTATCCACTGTTATTAACGGTCAAACCGAGGGGTTCTTCAAATCTAGCCGCAGAGTGAGATAGGGTGACCCTCTATCTTCCCCGATCTTCATTATAGCGGCAGACGCCCTGAGTAGAAACCTCAACAACATGGCCAGCACTCCAAACTTCCAACACTATCACACTTCCAGTGGATGCCCTATCATCACCCACCTGGCCTTCGTCGACGATTTACTCATCTTCTCATCCGGGGAAGTTGGTACTATAGAGGTTGTCCACAACACCTTGCAGAGGTACTCTAGATGCTCCGGACAGAAGATCAATCATTCCAAAAGCGTTATCTATGCCCACCATAGCATCAAAAGAGAGAATGCAATCAGTCTCTCCAACTTAACATCCTTTTCTGTGGCCCACCCTCCGTTCAACTATCTCGCGTGCCCCCTTGTGTACGGGAAATCCAACGGTGGCATCTTTGAGAACTTGATCACTAGAATAAGGAAAAAATTGGAGGGGTGGCATAATGCCACATTATCCCCGGACGGCAAGATGAACCTCATTAAACATGTGCTCACTTCCATTCCCATCCATACTCTGGCTGCATGCTCTCCGCCTATGAAGGTTCTCTCTTCGATCGAGCAGATCTTTTATAATTTCTTTTGGGGGCACAACAAAGGGCAAGACAAACATCACTGGGCCAACTGGGAGGCCATGGCTCATTCCACCGAGGAAAGGTGTCTGGGTTTTACCAAACTCAATTACATCGTTCAAGCCTTCTCGATGAAATTGTGGTGGAAACTACGTATGAGCAAGAACTTATGGACCAGGTTTATGAAGGCCAGGTACTTCAAACACATCCACCCATCTACGGCCATATCCAACAGCAGATCCTCAGTGGCTTGGCGTCGTATCCTTATTGGACGCGACTTCGCTGAGTCGGCAATGAGACTCCAACTGGGTACCGGAGACTCGGATCCATTCCTGGAGAGATAAATTGGGAACTGCCTGATCCCGAATATTTCGACGACCCCTAGATCAGACAGGATCAGAGACCTGTAGAACTCAGATACTAATGACTGGAACTGGAAAAAGATTCACGTTTGGTCCGATAATGAAATGGTTGACAGCATCCGCCAGTACGGACTTAGCCTCGGACGCGAGGACGACGAACTGAGGTGGTCGCTTGAGGCCTCCGAGGAATTCTCGGTGAGATCGACGAGATACGCTGCTCGAGGCCCGGGCAGCCGCATCATATCATTGTAAGCTATTAGCATTCCTGCATCCCTAAGAAGTGGTCCTTCCTTATATGGAGAGTTATTAGAAAGAAACTGCTAACAGACGACATCCTTCCTTCCATTGGGATCAACTTAGCATCAGCTTGCAATTGCTGCCCTCACCGCAGATGGAGACCATTGACAACATCTTCTGTCAGGAAAGTCTACCAGGAAGCATTTGGGGGACCCTCAACCAGCACTACAATATAGCTCAAGGTAGTTGACGCTTCAACGATCAGGCAGGCCAATGGGGTTCTGCCTCCCACGACCACCAGATCGTCGCAGCGGCCGCTACGTGGGCGATTTGGAAGAATCGTAATAAGGCAAGATACGAGGGTCACCAATACTCAGCCGAACAGCTCATTCAGGAAGTCTTCCGCCAATGTCGTAAACGGAGCACCCTGTGTAACCACAGTCCGAAAGCTTTCTGGTCCTCGATCCACCCCTAGCCCTGGGCGGCCTCCCATCGTCTGGGCGGCAGAACAGCCCCCCTTTCGTCGTTCCGTTTTGTTGTATACTTGTATAGGCTTTCCTTTTTGTGCCTTGTATACGTGGCTTCGGCATTTTGAACCTTGATTAATAAAATGGAGGGTGTTTTTCAAATATATATATTTGTATATATATATATATATATATATTCTCCAAGATCAAACCACAAAGGAGGCTGGAATAATATATATATATATATATATATATATATATATATATATATATATATATATATTTATAATATATATATATATATATATATATATATATATATATATATATATATATAGACAAACCCCTTCCTTTTATTAAACAAGGCGCAAGGCTCAAAATCCCGAAGCCTAGCCACGTATACAAGGCGCAAAAAACCAAGCCTGTACAAGTATACCACCAAAAAGGAAAGAAGGGGGCATAAAGGCGCAACCAATAAGAGCTAGGGGAGGGTCGAAGACCAAAAGGTTGGCAGACTGCGGGGGCATCGAGAGCCCCGTTTACGACATTGGCGGAAGACTTCCCGAATGAGTTGCTCCGCTGAATATTGGTGGCCTTCGTATCTCGCCTTGTTGCGATTTTTCCAAATCACCCACGTGGCGGCCGCTGCGACGATCTGGTGGCCATGGGAAGCGTTGCCCCAAACGGTCACCAGATCGTAGAAGCGTCCTCCGGCCGGCACTATGTTGTAACACTGGTTAAGGGTCCTCCAAGTATTTCCTGGCAGGGTCCCTTAACAAAAGATGTGGTCAATGGTCTCCATCTGACGATCCGGGCAGCAATTGCAGGCTGACGCAAGGCTAAACCCAATAGAGTTAAGGATATCGTCTGTGGGCAGTTTCTTGCTAATGGCTCTCCACATGAGGATAGACCACTTCTTGGGGATGCAGGTCTGCCAATAATGTACAATGGAAATGTGCGGCTGTCTGATCCCTTGGATAGTGATCCTCACCGATCTCACCGAGAATGCCCCGGATGCTTCGAGCGTCCACCTAAGCTCATCGGCGACGTTACCGAGAGTAGTTCCGTTCTGGCGGATGCTGTCTATCGCTTCTTGACCGGCCCATTCACGAATTTTATCCCAGTTCCAGTCGTTAGTATAGTGATTCCACAAGTCTCTGATTCTGCTATCTCTCGGGGTCTTCGAGAGATTGGGGATTAAGCTGTCACCGGTCCATCGCTCTAGGAATGGGTTAGACTCGTCTGTACCTAGATGAAGACGTATCGCTGGCTCGGCGAGATCACGGCCGATAAGGATACGGCGCCAAGCTGCTGAGGATCTGCTGTTGGATATCGCTACGGATGGATGGATGTGTTTGAAGTACCTTGCCTTCGTAAACCTGGTCCATAAGTTCTGGCTCGTGCAGAGCTTCCACCACAATTTCATAGAGAAAGGTTTGACGATGTGGGTTAGTTTGGTAAAACCTAATCCCCCTTCCTCGGTGGGTTGGGCCATGTTGTCCCAGCTAGCCCAGTGATGCTTGTCTAGACCGTTGAAATGTCCCCAGAAGAAGTTACAGAAGATCATTTCGATCGATTCAAGAACCTTCTTGGGCGGGAAACACGCTGCCAGAGTGTGGATTGGGATGGAGGTGAGCACATGTTTGATGAGGATCATCTTGCCGCCCGGGGATAACGTGGCGTTGTGCCACCCTTCAAGTTTTTTCCTGATTCTGGCTATCAAGTTCTCAAAAATGCGAGCGTTTGATTTCCCGTACGCTATGGGACATCCGAGATAATTGAACGGTGGTGAGCAACAGAGAATGATGTTAGGTTGGAGAGGTTGATAGCTTGCTCTCTCTTGAAGTTGTGGTGGATGAAGATGACGCTCTTGGAGGGATTGATCTTCTGGCCGGAACATCTGGAGTACCTCTGCAGTGTGTTGTGGACCACTTCCACCGCACCAATGTCCCCAGAGGAGAAGATGAGTAAGTCGTCAGCGAAGGCCAAGTGAGTGATGGTTGGGCATCCGCTGGAAGTGTGATAGTGTTGGAAGTTCGGAGTACCAACCATGTGGTTCAGGTTTCTACTCAGGGCATCTGCCGCTATGATGAAGATGGTGAAAGAAAGAGGGTCACCTTGTCTAACGCCTCGACTAGATTTGAAAAACCCGTCGACCTGGCCGTTGATGACTGTGGAGAACCACGAATTGCTAGTGGATCTCCATACAGTGTTGGTCCAAGTTTCCGAGAATCCGAAAGCCCTGAAGACCCAGATCATAAATTGCCAATCCAGTCTATCGTAGGCTTTTTCCATGTCAATCTTAACGGCAATGTTGCCCCCTCTAGCGAGAAACTTCATGCAGGTGATTAACCCTTGGGCCAACATGATATTGTCCTGGATGCTTCTCCCGCTCACAAAGCCGCTCTGCTCCTCTGAAATAATCTTGGGAAGAATGCCCGCCATTCTGGAAGCGATAATTTTGGATATGATTTTATTGGTGAAAGTGCAGAGACTAATGGGTCAATAATCCCGAAAGGACTTCGGATTCTTTTTTTTGGAGATGAGGATGAAGTTGGCGCTGGAGATGGCTTTGTGGTCAGTGGCACCTTCGAAGAATGCGATAGCCGCCTCGGTGATGTCCCGCTTGATAATGTCCCAGCAGGTGCAAAAGAAAACGCTAGTGAAGCCATCCGATCCTGGGGCACTGTGCTCGTTCAGGGCCCACACCGCGTCTTTCACTTCCTGGGCATTCGTGGGATGCTCCAGAAGTGTATTGTCAGCGTCGGTTATGAGACGGGGGATTTGGTCCAGGAAGGGTCTGTCATTGTAAACCGTTTCTTTTGTGAATAATTTGGAGTAGAAGTCCGCCGCGGTCGTTTGGTTGCTATTGTGGTCTGTAATGATATTCCCATTATCGTCTGTCGTCCGGTGGATCGATAGTTTTTGTCTGCGACCAGTGACACAAGCATGGAAGAATTTCGAGTTTTTGTCCCCCTCGCTGTCCCATTTCAGTCTCGCTTTCTGCTTCCAAAATTCGGTTTCCACTTTAAGTCTAAATTTGAGCATAGCTTTGGTGAGGTTCAGGGCTGTCCTGGTCGCCGCAGAATGATTCGACGCGAAGAAGATTTCGGTAGGAGTGACATCGTCCTCCGCAACCCTCACAGCTTAGAAGATGTCCCCGTAGGCTTGTTTGCTCCAATTGGAAAGAGCTTTCCTCGTAGCCCGGAGCTTGTTGCTAACCCGCGATAGGGGATTAGGGGAGTCTTCCTGATTCCAAGCTTCCGCGACTATACCCAGGAATTGGGGATGATCAGTCCAGAAGTCAAGGAATTAGAATTTCTTTTTGGATGGAGTGTTGTTGTTTTTTATTTGAACCAGCAGGGGGGCGTAGTCAGATTCCGAGGAGTTAAAATGGGACAGGTTAGTAGTGGTCCCCATATCGAGCCAGCGATCGTTCGTGAGGGCCCTGTCCAGGCGGGAGTATTGACGACGGTCGCCTTCCTGCATATTACACCAGGTGAAGGCATTGCCGGTGAACTTTAATGTGGTGAGGTGAGCGTTGAATATGAAATCGTTGAAGTCTTGCATGGATGATGAGGGGGGAGGTCGGCTACTGATTTTCTCTTCTCTAAAGGTGATCGCGTTAAAGTCCCCGATACACAGCCAAGGAGAGTTGTTGTGTTTGAGATGGATGTCGATGAGGTCGTTCCAGAGGTGTTTTCGCTCGGCAATATCGCAGCTGCCATAGACCGCTGATAGGATTGTGCGTTCGGGGAGAGTGGGGTGTTCCCACCAGCATGAGAGGGCCTGCTTGGAGTCCTGGATGACTCCGATTTTGACTTCCTTAGTACAGAGAATCCAAATATCGTTTCTGCCAACTATGGCCGTGGGGAAGCCTAACTGCAACTGGATAGATTTTAATCTTTTGGAAGGGTTTTTGGGTTCAAGAATAATGAGGATGTCGATTTTATGGATTTTTCGAAGGCCGAATATTCTCCTTAATGTGGGTTTGTTCGCCAGACCACAAACGTTCCACGAAAGGATGTTTAGCATTATTGGGGTTGATGGGGGTTTTTTTGTTCCGCTTGGTAGCGGATCTGGTTTGGATAGTTGTATTTTCGTCAGCAGCTTTCTTGGCCTTGTCCTTGCGCGAGATGGACGCTCCAACAAACGTCGCTGTCTCAGGCGCGATCGTAGGGTCGTTAGAGTGTTGTTCGTATGGGTCCGTGGGGATGATGACCAATTCCCCTACAGAGTCCAGGATGGGATCTTCGTAGGGAAGGGCCAGAGAGTCGCTAGCGCTCCCGATCAGAGTCATCGTTTGGTTGAGAGGGTAACCTGCGGCTTGGATTTGAAGTCCTCTCTGCACAAGGTCTGGCTCGAAGATTGCGAGGGCTTCTTCAACTTGGTCTTTAATGGGGAGTTATTGATCGGTATTGGTGTTGTCAGTGATCTCCTCAGCTAATTCCGTACTGGGTCCCATCACGGTGAGCTTTAAATCAGCTAGGGGGCAACCGGGCTCCGTATGAGATTCTTTTTCTCCCGAATCTAGAACGTCGAATTGGTTAGAGAGGGTGAGTTCTTGGGTGTTGCAGGGGACCGGAGCTATAATCAGAGCTTTGCTGGGAGATTCGCTTCGGTCTGTCTTGCCTTCACTGGATTCGAATCGAATGTGTGTGTTCGAACGCGAAAGGAGGGGAGATTTGGGAGTTCTCCCCTCAACCGATTCATTGTCTCTCCGGGTCGATTTCTTCTTGAGTTCTGGGTGAAGGCGGTGGCAGTGCTTCAGGAGATGGCCTCTTAGATGGCAATGATTACAGAATATTATGTGGTTGTCATAGAGGATTTGTTGAGTGTGGGTCTAGTTGCCCAGCTCTAAAGTAATAAAATTAGGTGGTTCGATGGCGAGATCGAGTTCCACGCAAATTTTAGCATAATGGGCCTTGGTTAGGTTGCTGGTTTTCGGAGCTGTGGCCACATACGTGCCAAATGAGTTGGCGATGCGCCTAAGAGCTGCTGGAACAAAGCAAATGAGGGGTAGATTGGGCAGAGTCACCCATGCAGCAACCTTCGCAGAATCTTCTTTGGTGGTGAACCCTGCTGACCACTTGATGATTTTTATCTGATGGGAGTCGATCCTACAAGTGCCTTTGGACCACACCGTTCTGTGGTCGCTGTCGGAGGAAAGATGGAGGAGAATATGTCTGGGGTCGAGGGGGGCCACTCGGTACTCCGTGGAGAGACCCCATCTGACTATCTCCTCCTGCACCCTGGAGAGTTTGGGGCAGCCAAAGGAGAATTTAAGGACAAAGGTGAAGGGGAAGGATGATGACATGGACGTCACTTCCGAGTCAGAGAAGGAGACCAAGGGAACTAAGGAGTCAGGAGGGGACTCGATGTCCGGAAGAGGCACGTCGGGAAGAATGGGGCCCTTCGAGGAGGCTAAGTCTGGACGGAGGATGTCGGCAAACGAACGCTGAGCAGCATCAGACGGGGATGGGCCTTGGTCGCTACCCAGGAGGGCGGGGAAGGCAACAATGACGGACCCCGCACAGAGCTAGGTAGAGGTACAGAGGGGGTGGCCAAGTGGCGACTGCCAGGGGAGGGAAGGACGGCCAAGGGGGCGACAAGGGGCAAGGCGACGGCTGCGCTCCGAGCTGGGGAGGGGATCTACGATGGGGCCTCCGCGGGTGGAAGAGGAGGGAGGGGGGATCCGCGCCCGGGCGAGGGGCTCCTGGATCGACATCGAGCGACGAGAGTGCAGCCGGAGGGATGGCGCCGACGACCAGAGGATCGGAGAGATGCTGAATGGATCGTGCGGACACCAGGGTTGGAAGGGAAGCAGGGATGCCGACTAATGGGGCGTCAGGGGACAAGGGGAGGCCGAGGGCCGGAGAGGGGAGGAGAGAGGGGGAAGGGGGTAGGGTTGCGGAGGTGACGGAGGGATTAGGATGGTGGGCGTAAAAGAGCTGGTTGGGATCGGACCCACCTGGGAAGTACGCACGGGGGGATTGAACTTGATCTGCGTAGAGGCCAGCTGACAACTGGTGGGGCCCGGGGTGAGTAGGATGAGCGTAAAAAGGGGTAGCAGGATGAGCGTAAAAAGGGGTAGCAGAATGAGCTGGGTCGGATGGAAAGGAATGGGTCCCACCTTGGTCAGCTGAACGCTGGATGGGGTCGGATCCACCTGAGCGATACGCGTGGGGAAGCTCAGCGTAATTGCCTGTTGAAGACTGGTGGGGCCCAAGCTGATATTGCTGAGCGTAAAAAGGGGTAGAGGGAAGGCGGTGGGACCCACTATTGAGGGGAGAGATGGTCCTGGATGACGCGTGGGGAGTTAGCTGCTTGGAGAAAGCTAGCTGATGTCCAGCTGCGTAATAGGAGAGATTACGCTCGGCAGGAGCATGGTCTGGGGCAGCCCACCTGGGGATTGATTAAAACTGCTGCTGGGCGCGTAAAGATGGAGAAGTGGGTGGGTCCCACCTGGGGACACCGCTGACAAGATGGGATTGCGCTCGACAGCGTCAAAAGTAAGGGGGCTAGCCACGTTAGGAACGGAAGACCCGCCCATGTGGTGCCGAAAATCGAGGTTTCCTAGTCCTGCACCGCAGGAGTATGACGTCCCATCAATGTTCGAAATACGAACAGCCGGCTGGAGGGCGGGATGGCTCCTAAATCCTGTACCGCAGGTGGAAGACGCCCCGGGGAACGGGCTACTCCGCTCGCAGGCTGAAATAAAATGGGAGGAGTGGTGTGGGCGACCGAGGGCTGACGATAAGGTGGGGGGTTGTTGGCGAGCGCGCGAACTGGGAAAGCAGCCACGGCTGGCGCGTAGTCGGCGCTGACGGGGGTGAAGGAGGGGACGAGGAGAGAGCCCGAGGGAGAGGGACCGGAGGAGGGGGAAATCTGAGATCTGGAAAGAAGGGGGCCGGGAGCTTGGACAGAGGGATGGGGATGGATCGGGAGGGGGGGCGAGAGGGGGAACGGAGGGGGCGGAGAGAGGGGGAGGGAGGTGTTGGCACATTTTATTTTGAGTAATTAACAGCATCTTCGTAGTTTAGTCTTATGTTCTTCAGATTCAAATATTCTCAGAAGATGTACTACATGGAGTTCTTCACTTCAAGAGCTTCCTCCTTCTTCCTTGAAGACTGTAGCAGTTACCGGCATTCCCTGCTTAGAGTCTTCGTGTCTGTACTGGTCTAGGTATATCTGTAAACACTAAAGGATGGATGATAACTAAAAGCACAAATCGAAAAACATGTCATTCAGAGCGGCATACCGACGGTATGCTTCGGCATACCGGTGGTATGCTTCGGCATACCGGCGGTATACCGTTTTCGTGTCCAGAAAAGGTTCTGTGACAAAAAGCGGCATACCGACGGTATGCTTCGGCATACCGGCGGTATACCGTTTTTGGACTCTAGAAAGTTGCTGTCTCGAAATGTCGGCATACCGACGGCATGCTGCGGCATACCGGCGGCATGCCGTTTTATCAACACAAAAGTTTCTGTGATCAACTGTCAGCATACCGACGGTATGCTGCGGCATACCGACGGTATGCTGCGGCATACCGGCGACATGCCGTTTCTAGCAGCTCTAAACTTTCTGTGACATTCTATCGACATACCGACGGTATGCTCCGGCATACCGGCGGTATACCGAATTTTGAATACTTAGTTTTCGATTTGGTCTGACACGCATTAATGGCCGCATTTAATGCTCTTGAACGGTCATAATTATGACCGTTACTATTTGGCCGGCATACCGGCGGTATGCCGCGGCATACCGACGGCATGCCGGTCTGCCTGCATTTCAGAGCATTAAATGCCACCTACTCTTGGTTTTCTTATAAAAGGAAGCTCTCTCTCTCTTGAGCTTCCTCACCAACTCTTCCATAAATTTTCCAACAACCAAGAGCTCCACCATTAATACTCTTCAAAGCTTTTCATTGTCATCCTCTCCCAAAGTGCTAGAGTATTAAAGAGTTGTACATTTCGATCTTCACGTGTTAGAAGATCAACAAGTTCTCATTCTCTTTTGTTTGAAGTTGGCGAGCCTTCGTAAGAAAACTCGTGTGTAGAAGTTGGCGAGTCTTCGGATCCAAACTCGTGTTGAAGTTGGCGAGTTCTTCGGATCCAAACTCGTGTGTACTATTTGGATAATAGTGGATTAAAGCCGGAGAGAGTTCCGGGACTGGATTTCCTCAAAAGAGGATACCAGGATACATCCTTGCGTTTGCGTTTGATCTTTCTACTCTTTACTTTATATTGTCTTTATTGTATCAATTGTTGTAGTTTATATTTTATTTCCCTATTTACCCCCCCTCTAGGGTTCTACAATTGGTATCAGAGCCTCATTCTCTTGATTTGGATTTACACCCTTGAGTGATCCATGGCCTCTAACCCTAGCATCAACACGTTTCACAATGAGGGACACTCCACAAATAGGCCTCCCCTATTTGATGGTACCAACTATAACTACTGGAAGATTAGGATGGGCATTTATCTCAAGTCCATAGATTTCGATTTATGGGATTGCGTGATAAATGGCCTTCCTACTCCTTCCAGAGCTATTGAAGATATTGCTTTTGACACCCTTCGGGAAACACTTGCCGAAAACATTAAGAAGCTTGCTTGTCGAGATGCCAAGGCAATGAATGCTCTTTACTGTGCCCTCGACAGTAGTGAATTCAACCGGATCTCTACTTGCAAGACTTCCAATAAGATTTGGAAGTTACTTGAAGTCACACACGAGGGAACTTCACAAGTGAAGGAATCCAAGATCAGTAGACTCACACAAGAATATGAGTCTTTTAAAATGAAGCATGATGAATCTATTGCTAGCATGTTTACTCATTTTGGTGACATTATTAACCCTCTCTCTTCTCTTGGAAAGGAATATCCCGCTCATGAAAAGATAAGGAAAATTCTTAGAGGATTGACGAAAGCTTGGAGTCCTAAAGCTACCGCAATCATTGAGGGGAACGATCTAACTGTCATGAACCTAGAGACCCTCATGGGTAAGCTAATGACTCACGAGCTCGACATGAAGGATCAAGAGGAATCCTCCATTCAAGAGAAGGAGAAGGAGAAGACCAAAGAAAAAGAGAAGACTCTCGCTCTCAAAGCTTCAAGGTCCTACTCCAAGGATAGCTCCGACGACAATGAGTCGGATGACGATGAAGAAATAGCTCTCACAGCTAAGCACTTTCGGAAGTTCTTAAAGTTCAACAAGGCCAACCGCTCTAGACGGAACAATGAAGAAGACCCGGCGTGCTATCAATGCAGAAGACCCGGACACATCAAGAGGGATTGTCCAATGATACGAAAAGACTCAAGCAAGTACGAAAAACCTAGCAAGGGAAGCTCATCCTCTAGAAAGTTCGCCAACACTAGCATTTGGTGTGAAAGCGACACGAGCGACTCCGACAACGACAAGGAGTACAAACACAATGCCAACGTCTGTCTCATGGCAACCGATGAGGTACTTGATGATTTTTCTTTAAACACTCTTACCTATGATGATTTGGAGAAAGCCATTCTTGAGTTACATGAAGAACACAAAGGTGTTCGGAATAAATACAAGAAATCTCTCAAGGAGGTTGAGGCTCTTCAACTTGAAGTAGAGAGGCTCTCAAGCATCATCATTGATGTGAAGGGAAAATCTCCTATTTCCGACACGGATGAAATAGAGTCTTTGCGACTCAAATTTCAAGAATCTCTTGACACCATCAAGAAAAAGGATGATGAGATTCAATCCATGAGAAGCTCTTATGAATTTGCCATGCACAAATGTCAAGATGCTAATAGAAGAGAATATTCTACCTCTATTAAGTATAATGATCTTCTTACACGAAGTAAGAATTTAGGTAATAAGAATACCACTCACATGCATGCTCCAAGACACCCTCACACTCATCACAATGCTAGGCATAATCATTACATGAACACTACACACAACTCTTTTTCTAACACAAGAAAAGGACCCTTTGTCAAGAAGAACACCTCTCATCATGCTTTTTACTATCATCATAACACTCATGGTAGAACTTCTCACACTAGAAACTCACACATGCACAACACTCACACTTTTTTTTTCTAAATCTTCCTTGATGTGCAATTATTGTGGTTTGGTGGGTCACACTTCTAACTTTTGTTATACAAGAAAACAAGTTGACATGAGAGTTCTTAAGTGGGTTCCTAAGACTAACACTCATGGACCCATAAGATCATGGGTACCAAAATGTTCATCTTCAACTTATGTTGTAGGTGAAGAATCCTTCTCATACTAGAAGCAAATGGATTCTCGATAGCGGTTGTTCACGGCACATGACCGGTGATGCTTCACTTTTTACAACGCTATCGATGAAGAAAGAAGGACACGTCTCCTTCGGCAACAATCTTAAAGGTTATATTATTGGAAATGGTAATATCGGTTCTCCTCCTTATCCTTGTATTAATAATGTATGTCTTGTTACTAATCTCAAGCATAATCTCTTAAGTATTAGCTATCTTACCGATAATGGTTATGATATCAAATTTGTTAAACTCAAATGCCACATTACCGATAGCTCCAATGGAACTATTGTGTATGAAGGCATTAGAGAAAACAATATTTATGTTCTTTATCTTGTTGAAGGTACTAACAATGACAGGTGCCTAGTTGCAAAGAACGATAAGAGTTGGCTTTGGCACATGAGGCTTGGACACGCCAACATGGATACCATCTCTCGCCTCGCCTCCAAGAAGCTTGTACGAGGACTTCCTAGCATCCCTTTCAAAAAGGATATGGTATGTGAAGAATGCGAGAAAAGTAAGTTGACCAAGTCATCCTTCAAATCCATCAACTCTGTGAGAACCACTAGACCCCTCCAACTTATTCATATGGATCTCTTTGGGCCTAGTAGAGTAGCTAGCCTTGGTGGCAAACTTTATGCTTTTGTTTTAGTTGATGATTTTTCGAGATTTACTTGGGTTATTTTTCTTGCTTGCAAAAGTGATACCTTTCGTGAATTTGTTGCTTTTTGTAAACGTGTTCAAAATGAGAAAGGTTTTTCTATTAACAAAATTAGGAGTGATCATGGAGGTGAATTTGATAATGTTGATTTCAAAAAATTTTGTGAAAAGAATGGTTTTGGACATGATTTTGCTTGTCCCCGTACTCCTCAACAAAATGGTGTTGTGGAGAGAAAGAATAGAACCCTTGGTGATATGGCCCGGGTCATGTTAAACCAATATAAGCTCCCCCAATATTTTTGGGCGGAAGCCGTTAATACGGCGTGTCATGTTATTATAGAGTCTTAATTAGACCTATTACTAAGAAGACTCCTTATGAGCTTTGGTTTAACAAAATTCCTTCTATTGAATATTTCAAGGTTTTTGGTTGCAATTGTTTTATTTTGAATACCAAGGATAACCTAGGCAAGTTTGAAGAAAAAGCCTATGAAGGGATATTCCTTGGATACTCTACTCATAGCAAAGGTTTTCGTGTTTTTAATAAAAGAAGTCTTGTTGTCGAAGAGTCAATCAATGTCTCTTTTAACGAACTCAACTCTTCTACATTCTCCTCCTCCGAGGATATTGATGACATCTCATTTGGGTTGGAGAACTCCTCTATTGAGGATCGTCCTTCTTCATCTAACAATGAAGTTGTGACCCCATCAAAAGAGTCTCCTCCTCTCGAGCCTCCTCCAAAGGATCTCCCAAGAGAATGGAGATTTGTCACCAATCATCCTAAGGAGCTTATCTTTGGGAATCCTTCCTCAAGTGTTAGTACAAGATTCGCCACTCGTGATCTTTGTGCCAATGTGGCTTTTATCTCTCAAATAGAGCCTAAAAATGTTTATGATGCTTTCTTTGATAAATTTTGGATGATAGCTATGCAAGAGGAGCTCAATCAATTTGAGCGAAGCAAGGTTTGGGAACTTGTCCCAAAACCTAGCAATTATCCCATTATTGGAACTAAATGGGTGTTTCGCAACAAGCTAAATGAAGATGGGTTAGTGACTCGTAACAAAGCCCGATTGGTTGCTCAAGGCTATAACCAAGAGGAAGGCATTGACTACGACGAAACCTATGCTCCGGTTGCACGTCTTGAATCCATTCGTATGCTTTGTGCCTTTGCTTGTTTTAATGACTTTAAGCTATTTCAAATGGATGTTAAGAGTGCTTTTCTTAATGGTATTATTAAGGAGGAAGTTTATGTTAAACAACCTTCCGGTTTTGAAGTTTTTCAATTTCCTAACCACGTTTTCAAACTCCATAAAGCCCTTTATGGCCTCAAACAAGCTCCACGTGCTTGGTATGAACGTCTTAGCTCTTTTCTTGTCTCTCACAATTTTTCAAAGGGAAAAGTTGACACCACACTTTTTATTAAATCACATGATGGGACTCTCTTATTGGTTCAAATTTATGTTGATGATATTATTTTTGGTTCTACTAACAACACACTTTGTGTAGAATTTGCCAAAGTTATGCAGGAAGAGTTTGAAATGAGTATGATGGGTGAACTCTCCTTCTTCTTGGGGTTACAAATCAAACAAGGGCCTAAAGGAACCTTCATCAATCAAGCAAAATATACAAAGGACCTCCTCAAGCGTTTCGACCTTGACTCATCCAAATCAATGAGGACCCCTATGGCTACAACGACCAAGCTTGACAATGATGAAGATGGCACATCGGTCGACATTCGTAAGTATAGAGGTATGATCGGTAGCTTACTTTATTTAACGGCTAGCCGTCCGGATATCATGTTTAGTGTTTGCTTGTGTGCACGATATCAAGCCAATCCAAAGGAATCACATTTGAGTGTCGTTAAGCGCATTTTTCGTTATCTCAAAGGCACCATTAACATGGGTCTTTGGTATCCGAAATCCTCATCCTTTGAGCTTCACGGCTTTTCGGATGCGGATTTTGCCGGATGCAAGATTGACCGAAAAAGTACTAGTGGCACATGTCAATTCCTCGGGAAGTCCTTGGTATCGTGGTTTAGTAAGAAGCAAAACTCTGTTGCTCTTTCCACCACTGAGGCAGAGTATATTGCGGCTGGTTGTTATTGTGCACAAATTCTTTGGATGTCACAAACACTTTTAGATTATGGCATTTCTCATTCTTGCACCCCTATTAAATGTGATAACACTAGCTCTATCAATCTCACGAAAAACCCGATTTGTCACTCACGCACGAAGCACATTGAAATTAGACACCATTTTCTTCGTGACCATCAGCAAAAAGGAGATATCCATCTTGAATTTATTGATACTACCTATCAATTAGCCGATATTTTCACTAAGCCTCTCCCGGAAGATCGCTTCTCTTTCCTTTGCCGTGAACTAGGCATTTTATCTTTTGATCCTTAGTCCCAGTCGACCGGCACACCGACGGTATACTACTGTATACCGGCGGCATGCCGTTTTTCAAGGCAGAATTAGGTTCTGTTTCGAAAGACGGCATACCGTTGGTACACGTCGGCATACCGCCGGTATGCCGGGTAGCGGCAGACAGGCTTTCATTTCTGGATTCGGGCCCACATTCTTTCACTCCTTTATTTATTCCTTTTTACCCTCTTCTATTCTCTCTCATCCATCCCATCAATCTTCAACTCCCATTCCATCACCTCCCTTCTCATTTACTATCCTCTATCTCTTCACATTAACTACCCATCACTTCCCCCCTTTTTCTCTCCTCTTTTTACTCCACCATCATAACTTCCCTCCACCTTTTCAACTCCTTCTCTTTCAAACTTCCTCTACAACCGTTCCTACCTATTTTCAAAATCATCTCTTCATCTTCCTCCTCTCTTTAAAAACCCTCCTTCCTCCCTCTCCTCTCTACTCCTTCTTCCTCCACACCATAGCACCAATCCCTCTCCATGGCCAACCCTAAGCGCCCCCGATCCTCCTATTCCTCCGGGTTCAACCCCTTCGTCCCGGTGGTGCTACCTACAGGCTATGACCAACGCGTCTTCTCCAACTCTCTGGCCGCCGAGCTTTGGTTCCAGCACTTCGCCAATCACAACGTATTCAAAGGACAGGCGATCAACTGGAACCTCTTCCCCGATCACGTCCCTTTGTTTGACGATGTCGGTCTCTCCTCTCTCCTAAGGCGCCAAATCCCTGTCTACCCTGCTGCTGTCCGTCTTTTCTATTGCAACATGAGAGGGGATGACGACGACCCTTCCGCCATCCAATCTATGGTCAATGACCGCCACTTCTGTCTTACATCTCGGGAAGTGGGGGCCATCTTAGGCATCCCAGACAAAGGGGATGCGTTATCTCTTTTGGGTGCTCTCAACTCCTCGGCGGCGTCCCCTTTCGACAAATTCTGCCGAATCATCTGCAAGGGTCCTAACCCTCCTGCCATCCCGGCCCTCTCTGTCCAGTTGGAGCCATTTTATTACGAGCTCCATCGGATCGTGTGCCACACTTTCTTTTCGAAGGGCGGGAACTATGACGCAATCACTGGTGATGCCCTCGTCTGCATGTACCATCTCTATGCCCGGAAGCGATTCTCCTTCCCAAAGACTCTTCTTCTGCAATTCCGGTGTACCATGCCTTCGGAGAAGCAGAATCTCTACTATGGCTCTTTTATCACTCTGCTTATGGAGGCCAAGCATGTTGACCTGTCTCTCTGCACCACGGATGGCGTCCCCTCATATCTTGCTATCTCCCGTACCCTTGCTGGCGCCTCTACTTCCCGTGCCTCATCTTTCCAAGAGCAACCGGCATCCACGCCTGCTGCTCCCACATCTACCCCTCCTCCTTCGGGCCGTTATATGCCGCTCACTCAGCAGCATTTTGATATGCGGATGGCCCAGGCGGAGGAGCAGATGCGGGCCCACACTCGTGGACTTGGCGCCCTGATCCAGACTCGTTTCCACGATCAGGGGTACTTCATTCAGCGCACTCTTCAAGACCGTGATGCTTTTCTGGATCTTAATCTTCCGGATCCCATGTACACGGGCCCACACTTCTCTGACCCCAATGCCTATGGGTTTATGTACCCTGACGACATTGATCCTTTTGGCGCCTTCCAGCAGGCTCAGGGTGATGATGATGATCCGGCTGAGGATTAGGGATGGTCTTCCTTTTGATGGTGGTTTCGGTTCTTGAGTGGTTCTAGTTTTTATGTGTGTTTTCTGTTTGTTGTCTTTAGTGGTCCTTCGGGGACCGGTTTATGGTTGTTTTAGTTCTTTGCTGTCCTTCGGGGACATTATCTATGGTTGTCTTTTGTGTCTGGCTCTCGTTGTGGAGAGTCTTTTATCTTCTTACTATGAAATGTATGGGTCCAGCATGTATTCACTTTTTCTTTATATACTCAAGTCTTTTCTCTTATGCAATGTTTCTATTGATTATCCCCATCTTTGACTAAGTGACAAAGGGGGAGAAATCGTATTGAGGGGGAGCTGTCTACCTACGGGGGAGCTACTCCCTGAAGATGCTATCTCTCTCTATTTTGTCAATTATCAAAATGGGGGAGTTTGTTGGCACATTTTATTTTGAGTAATTAACAGCATCTTCGTAGTTTAGTCTTCTGTTCTTCAGATTCAAATATTCTCAGAAGATGTACTACATGGAGTTCTTCACTTCAAGAGCTTCCTCCTTCTTCCTTGAAGACTGTAGCAGTTACCGGCGTTCCCTGCTTAGAGTCTTCGTGTCTGTACTGGTCTAGGTATATCTGTAAACACTAAAGGATGGATGATAACTAAAAGCACAAATCGAAAAATATGTCATTCAGAGCGGCATACCGGCGGTATGCTTCGGCATACCGGCGGTATGCTTCGGCATACCGGCGGTATACCGTTTTCGTGTCCAGAAAAGGTTCTGTGACAAAAAGCGGCATATCGACGGTATGCTTCGGCATACTGGCGGTATACCGTTTTTGGACTCTAGAAAGTTGCTGTCTCGAAATGTCGGCATACCGACGGCATGCTACGGCATACCGGCGGCATGCCGTTTTTATCAACACAAAAGTTGCTGTGATCAACTGTCGACATACCGACGGTATGCTGCGGCATACCGACGGCATGCCGTTTCTAGCAGCTCTAAACTTTCTGTGACATTCTATCGGCATACCGACGGTATGCTCCGGCATACCGGCGGTATACCGAATTTCGAATACTTAGTTTTCGATTTGGTCTGACACGCATTAATGGCTGCATTTAATGCTCTTGAACGGTCATAATTATGACCGTTACTATTTGGCCGACATACCGGCGGTATGCCGCGGCATACCGACGGCATGCCGGTCTGCCTGCATTTCAGAGCATTAAATGCCACCTACTCTTGGTTTTCTTATAAAAGGAAGCTCTCTCTCTCTTGAGCTTCCTCACCAACTCTTCCATAAATTTTCCAACAACCAAGAGCTCCACCATTAATACTCTTCAAAGCTTTTCATTGTCATCCTCTCCCAAAGTGCTAGAGTATTAAAGAGTTGTACATTTCGATCTTCACGTGTTAGAAGATCAACAAGTTCTCATTCTCTTTTGTTTGAAGTTGGCAAGCCTTCGTAAGAAAACTCGTGTGTAGAAGTTGGCGAGTCTTCGGATCCAAACTCATGTTGAAGTTGGCGAGTTCTTCGGATCCAAACTCGTGTGTACTATTTGGATAATAGTGGATTAAAGCCGGAGAGAGTTCCGGGACTGGATTGCCTCAAAAGAGGATACCAGGATACATCCTTGCGTTTGATCTTTCTACTCTTTACTTTCAATTGTCTTTATTGCATCAATTGTTGTAGTTTATATTTTATTTCCCTATTCACCCCCCCTCTAGGGTTCTACAGGAGGGAGGGAGGCGTAGAGTAGACGGATCAGCTCCATGCACTCGGCTGGCCAAGGCTTGGCCATCAGCGATCACCTACCACCGGAGAGGGGGGAAGCCCTAGGGGCTTCCATGGAAGGGACGGAGGGGGAGCTCTGGAGAGGAGAACATTCTTAATAATTATTATTATATATATATATATATATATAATTTTTTTTATATATATAAAATATATATATATATATATATATATATATATATATATATATATATTCAATAAACCCTAGTTATTATTCCATCCTTCTTTGTGGTTTGATCTTGGAGATCCTCCAACTTCACGAGGCGATTGCGATCAACCCGACATCCATTTTGAGTATCGTTTTTTCTATTAAAAGCATATCGAGGTTAGCTTTCCAAAATATATTTTATTTTCTGTAATTGTTTATGTAAATTTTTGGAAAATTATTTGAGTGCTAGTTTTCCAAAAATCGACATGTCGTACTTTTTTTTCCAGATTTTTGGGAGATCTCGGGCTCCGGTTTGCAAACCATTTGATGTTCTGAAAAGGTGACGTATAGATCTATAGCATATTAATTTTCAGAAATTAATAAAACTATTTAGTATTTTGTTTAATTTGTAGAACCCATAGATGTCCAATGATCACCAAATTAGTAGCTGTTAGCCATAATTTGACTGTTTGGATAATTAATTTTGCTACATAGGCCATATGATTAGGTAGGGATTTATTAAATTCTAAATCCTATTAGATAATTGGAGAAATTTTCATAGAAGGATATACTATTGTGTTTTGACATGATGGTAGGATCAAAGGTGGGTAGACTGTTAGTTTCGTAAATTAGGAATATTGGCCCTTTTTTTATGGTCGAACCGGATTTTAATAATTGATCTAATCCTGTCTCGATATAAGGGCTACTTGGACGAACTATGACAGCTCATGACTGCTACCGTTCAAGACTAGGACCTGTATTTGTCGTCGTGTCTGTATTTTAATTATCAATGTGCTTTTGTATTTTATTGAGTCTAGGAATACAATGTAAACTGTATCGTACTGAAAAATAGGCTAGACAAGAAACGTTTTCAAAATACCCTTTCATTTTGAAAATAAGCCCACTCACTAAAGCCTAAACTACTTCCTAACTGCTTGAAAATTTGAAAGTTTGAAACTGATTGCAAAACCCAAGATCAACCCATTCTGGACCAGTAGAATTTTGGGCAAATTTGCCCCGAATTTAGCCTGTATTCGGCTACATGAACGTTGCGTTTTAGACTCAGTCTTTCCACGATTACGGATGCAACGACTATATGCTAAAAAAATTTATCAGAATTTTGGCCGAATTCTCCCTTTAGATATCCTATAAATAGAGAATAAATTTTACTATTTTAATACACTCATTCACTTTCATATATCTTCTCTCTAAGCTTACTACATCTTCCAAAGCCCCTCTAAGCTTTCAATTTCAAATCCCAAGTCAGTTACAATCCTCTAATTGATTTGCCAGTATGGTATAGTTCTAGAAGTTCAGAGTGATTGTAAGGCTTGATCGATGTGAGATACTTCACAATTGAAGTTTGTCGAGTACTTTGGATCAAAGCTCGCGTTTATAGAAGTTGCAAAGACTTTGGATGAAAACTTGTATTTTTGCATAGTGGATTTCAACTGGGAGCTAGAGTTCTCTCAACTAGATTAGTCCTTATATGAGGGAGACCAATATACATCGTCGTCTTTGAGTTTGCTCTTTGCAGTTTATTTTTACTTTCTCATAACCGTGATATATTTCTGTAGTCTTGCTGCTAACTTTTTAATAACTAATATTCCACTACCTACTCTATTCATCCCTCTTCTAGAGTATATCGCTTTACATTTTGTTCCTATAATTGGTACCAGAGTAGGTTATACAAGTAAAAATGAGGTAACATTGTTATTTTTTTTGCTATTACTTAGATCACTATATCACATATGACAAGTGTGAAATTCACAACTGAAGGCCAAGCCACAGACAGACCCCAACTATTTGATGGTACCATCTATACTTACTAGAAAACACGTAGGAGTTTTTTTTTTTGAAATATATAGATTTTGATTTATGGTCATTGTAGTTGACGGCTATAAAAAGCCTTCACGTGTTCCTATTGATGGAAATTTGGTTGAAAAAGCATATGACAAGTATACTAATTATGAAAAGAAAGTAGCCAGTCTTGACGCATGTGCTATTAGTGGTTTATTTTTTGCTTTAGATAGGACTTAATTAAATAGGGTGTCTATATGCACAACATCTAAAAAGATATGAAAACTTTTCCAAGTCACTCATGAAGGCACGACGTAAGTCAAGGAGTCCAAGATTAGTAGACTTACTCAAGAGTATGAGGCATTGAACATGAAGCTGAACGAGTCCATTACACAAATGTTCACAAGATTTTGGAGATTGTAAATCCTCTGTCCTCCCTAGGGAAAGAATACAATAACCATGAGAAGATTCGCAAGGTGCTACGAGCTCCCACAAAGAACTGGATTCTAAAGGTTATGACAATCGTTGAAGGTAATGACCTCACTACCATGTCTCTTGAAACCTTCATGGGATAGCTACTCACACACGAGCTAGAGCTTCACGACTTTGAATATACCGCACCGAAGGAAAAATCAATCGCCTTCAAAGCTCAACAACGAAGAACCGTCGAAGAAGATCCTGACGACAACGACTTCGATACTGAGGATCAAGCTCTCCTAGTAAATAAGTTCATGAGATTCAACCGAAGAACTAAGGAACACAACAACAAGAACAACAATAATAAAGAAGATCTAATCTGCTATAGTTGCAAGAAGAAATAACACATCAAGAAGGACTATCCGACATCATTATCATTAACCAGGAAAGGCAACAAGTATGAAAAGAGTTACATGAAGAAATCTACTTCCAGAAGATACACCAACACAAGCATTTGGCATGAAAGCAAAGCCAGCGATTCAGAAGATAAAAAATTGATGACGCTGCAAATGTATAATTGATGGCATATGATTAGGTAAACTCAAATCTCCTGTTTGATACATTTGAAGATTTTACCTTTGACCAGTTAGATGAAGCTTTTAGTGACCTTTTAGATGACCACAGAAAATTGCTTGGCAAATACCAAAACTCTAAGAAGGTACTCAAAGAGTACAAACGTAAAATATAAAGGCTTATCGATTTACTAGCTGAGGTTAGATATAGTAAAAACTCTAGTGAGACTGGTGTGCTTTCTTCAGTCAAACTGTAACTACATGAGACTACATGTTTATCCAAAGAAAAAAAATAAGACCATTGCCAAACTTGAGAAAGATTTACTCAAAAAAAAGAAGAGCCATCACTATGCACTAGTCCGAAATGATGCACTCACAGTTGACTATAACACACTTTATGACACCTCCAAAAAGTTAAAAATTAGGTTAGAAAAATACCCCGAAGTTGCTACTTCCTACCCTAACACGTGTCAATTGTTGAAACATCGAAACACGATCAAACCCAATACTGTCAAAACAAACATAGCCAAACATTTGCCCAAGAAGACGAACTGACATGCATTCTACTACAAGTATCCAACTAAAACACCAAGACCTACCAATCATGCACAACACACTTCACCTAAGTGTAACGACCATAGTTCGTATTACGTATTTTGGTATACGTGTACGTATATTGCACGTCCCTTTGCATGGCTTATTGTGGTATTTTACTTGCTTGGTTCGGCTTGGTTGGCTTGGTTTAGTTTGGTTTGATTCTTCATGTGGACCAACCCCCACCTACCCCCTCACCCTTCCTTTAATAGCTGCCCAACACTTTCTTTCCTTATTACTTCTTCTCCATTACTTCTTCTTCCTCACCATTACTCTCCTCACCTACCAAAGAGCGGTTTAGGCAAGTACAACTTGCTTCATGGAGGAACTCAATTTAATTGTTCCATTTTCTTCTCCACAAGATTCTAAGCCACTTTAGTACTTAGCATTTTTAAATTCCATGGCTCATTCCATGTAGATCTAAGTTTCTAGCATTTTGATCTTTTTTGTTTTGATATACTAAAATGGCTTGTTTCGAAAACTAAGAGTTCCTTGTAGTAGGCATTCTTATTTTACGCAAGTTTGGTTTTTGGATGGCCGAATTTTACCAAGTCTTGGCCGAGATGGAGTTCCTCGAGTTACTGAGCTTTTACGTATGATTGTATTGGCCATGGGGAGAAGACGGAGTTTTACGCACACGTTCTACGTGTTAGCGTAGTGATTAGCCTTTACGCCCTTGTTTTACGTGTCAGCGTGTTATCTTAGCCTTTTACGCCCACGTATTGCATGCCAGCGTACTCCGTTTTATGCTGAGTTCCTACGAATTTTATGCTCGGGGCTCTCCCGCTCGCATAAAATCGTGCTCGCGTAAAACCCCTGGCTCGACCAGACTCTCGTGAGCATAAAGTTTTGCCTGAGTGTTTCCTCGCGTAGAGTTTCACTCACGTAGAGTTACGCTCGGGAGTTTACGTACATAAAATTCTACGCGCGTAAAATCTTACGCACGTTTAATCTCGCTTGCGTAAAGCCCGACTAGCGTAAAACACCACCCACGTGCACCCTTGCTCGCACTTGCGGAGAGCCACTCTACGCTTGAGGCCCTTGGCCCAGCGTAGAGGCTCACTCGCGTAGAGCTTTGAGCCCTTGTGTATTCGATTGTCTTTTTATGCCTTGTCATTTTCACGACTTGACAAGCACGGATTGAGTGATGTGATCGAATTAATAATGGCATGGCAAGGCAAGTACTTGATATGACATGACATCACAGGATATGACAAGTATGCAGGATGGTAACTATTGAAAGCTGTTGCGACGGCTTGCATGGCATGACTAAAATGAATGACCTGGACACCGTGGACGATTGTGTTTGTACAAATAAATCAGTACTGTCTTGCATTATGTCTAGGATGGGGATCCCTGAGTACCATGGTTAGGGGTACCAACTGAAATTAACTAAGGCTAAAAACTAGAAAAATCCAGTAGTCATGGAGAGATTTTGCAGCTACAGGCAATCCCGTTATCTGGGCGCACCAGCGGACTTGTAGCCTACCGACGAGTAGGGCACATTTCCAGCACACAGTCACGTGTTGTATCCTTCATTAACAGACATTCGACCTGGATAACTGGGTAGTCTGCAGGGCTTATGGCTGTTGGAGTAATCTCATTGCATCTTGCTAGTAACTAGGCTTTGATAACCCTAGTTAGTTAAAGTATCAAGCCGTACTCATTGCTTGGCCGTGATTGGTTGGATGGAGTTTAGCCCAGCTTAGTCTTGTCCTGATCCTGTACAAGATTATAACATGACCTGATTTTCTATGCCTTACTTGCCGATCAATAATAAGAAACCAAGTTCCGTTCAGATAAAGAGTTACAACTCCGGTCCTTGTTTGGTTTAAGGGTTGTAACTTGGTTATCTGAATTGTTCCATGGCTATCTTATCATATATCGTCATGATTGCTTATGCTTGTCTTAATAATAATGATCAGGGGACCAGTTCTTTTTAGACGAAGGGTTACAACCCCGATCCTTGTTTGGTTTAAGGGTTGTAACCTGGCTCCGGAGTAGTTCTGTATCCTCTCCTCGTTTATTGTCCTATTGCACCCCATATCATGCTCGTCATGTTATACAAGATTGTGACATGACATGATTATTTATGCTTACCATAACAATAAAGATCAGGGGCAAGGTTCTGTTCAGGCGAAGGGTTACAACCCCGGTCCTTGTTTGGTTTAAGGGTTGTAACCTGGCTCCCGGAGCAGTTTTTTATCCTCTCTTCATTTATTGTCTTGTTTCACCCTATGTCAAGCTCATCATATTTTATTTTACCAGCAGTATTTGAGACGGGTTTCTATTCAGGTGAAGGGTTGCAACCCCGGTCCTTGTTTGGTTTAAGGGTTGCGACCTGGCTACTTGAATGGTTTCCTCGTACTCAATTTATTATTGTTGTCCCTGTTATTTATCAGTATCTTTATAATTATCTTTATTATTCATTTATGATATGCTGATTTTAGTTCCTAAGTGAAGCCTCCTTTGTGGCACTTGCTCTTTCTGGGGTCTGACATAGATGGTTTTGTATGGCCAGATATCGGAGCAGCTCCAGAGGATCTACCTACTTTTCAGTAGATGGTGACCACCAGGCGTAATCCTGGCAATGAGTGGGTTTATTTTTGGCTCTCCAGCTTTATTGTAAAATTATTCTTTTGAGGTGTTTAGCCGGCGAGCATGTGTTAGCTCGTATTGCACCTTTATTTACTGTCAGCCTATGGCTGTAACATGATTGACAAATCCTAGGGTTGATCATGTAGGACTGAAACTCTTGCTATTCTTAACATTTTGTATGACTAGCTTCATGATCATCCAAGTATGTAATGTATGGGACGCCTTGCTATTATATATTTGGTGCTCTGACATTTTGTAAACTGTTATTGCTTGCTTGAGATTGAGACAATAGGCTTGTTTATGACCATAGGAGACTGATGGCTTGTAGTTAAACCCTCATGTATCTAGACTGTTTGCCATGAAATATAAAAGAACAGAACAATTATCGGAGGACCGAACTTTTACTTCACGTTACAAACTCGCTTGTACAAAGAAAGCCTAGGGACGAACACCTAGGTACAGCAGTCTAAGTACAATTGTTTATTTTAGATTCTGGGGGTGACGATAGAGGCTCGGGAAGGCAACGGCAACCCTGCCTTACTCCTTGGACGATCGGTATGCAGCCTTGGCTCCTTGTGAAAAGATGGTTGGCGTTGACGAAGAAATGCTCTTCTTACTCCTCTGTTGCTCTTCTGGCTTCTCTCTCTCTCTCTCTCTGTGTATTCTTTTCTCTGACTATTGGGGAGTCTCTCTGTATGTGCGTTTTTTTCTCTCTGAAATTGTATATCTCTCCTTGTATATCTTTTTTACAAGAAAATAGCACCATGCTATTTATAATAGTGGGGAGCATCATTAGGGTTTGGATGATTGCCCTTTCTCCAAGTGGCGGCGGCCTGATGATTAACCAATCTGGACCATTCATCTTGAACGTGAAAGATCTGGGCCATTAACATGGATTATGCCAAATCCTATCAACAATTAATGCTGATTGCAATAAATCTTCGTCATAATGATTTGCTGACATCTGCGAATCTTAATGAATAAATTTGATTCATTCTTCTGCCACGTGTCCAGATTATTGGGATTTGGACCAAGATTTGATTGACTTTAGGACATGTGTCCCGTCCTCATTGTTGAACCGCATGAGGAGTGTCGATGTTTGGGCCGCATAAGGGTTGTCATGACCGAGCCGCATGAAAGAGTTCATGACCGAGCCACATGAAGAGTCTCTGTACTTCGAACCGCATGAAGGTTGTCATGACCGAGTCGCATGAATATATTCATGACCGAGCCGCATGGGGGTCTTATGGCCGAGCCGCATGAGAGTCTTCATGACCGAGCCGCATGGGTCTCTCTGTTCTGGCCGCATGGACTTTGTTTAGTCTGGCCGCATAGATTTGCCTCGAAGTTTGGTGGACAGCGCCACATTTGTGAAGATTTTCCTCATTTCCTAGGACGATAGTGCTTTTTCGTGTCAGTCATTATGACGACTTTATGTCAGGACTAACAGCCGTCAGAGCTATCAGTTGTAAGAGCATTAAATGCGTCTGAACGTTAGGCACAGTTGTTCTGTTGGCTACGTGGCCTCTCTCTCGGCCGCATAGAGTTTACTTGAGCTGCTTGTATGTTTGAGCCGCATGAGACTTCCGAGCTGCATGAGACTCTTTGGCCGCATGAAGCTCGTCTGATTTTGAGCCGCATGAAGCTTCCTGGGTTCTGTGCCGCATGAAGAATGTCTCATGACCGAGCCGCATGAAGGACGTCTCATGACCGAGCCACATGAGGAATGTCTCATGACCGAGCCGTATGAAGGACGTCTCATGACCGAACCGCATGAGGAATGTCTCATGACCGAGCCGCATGAAGGACGTCTCATGACCGAGCCGCATGAGGAATGTCTCATGACCGAGCCACATGAAGGACGTCTCATGACCGAGCCGCATGAGGAATGTCTCGATCAGCCCGTGCACTCGCTTTGTGGGCCCGGGTATCCCGAACACACGAGTGCGTAGGTATCATGTTTGCTCCCTGATGTGGGGCTAATAGAAACACTTGCCCTCGATCTTTGTTGGGAGACTCTTGAGAACCACTCTGTCCGTTTGCCGCCGGGGATGGACACGGGCGGCTCTATACAACTTTCCATCAGAGGCCCGCTTAGCGGGACGCTCTTGATGGTCAGAGGTTGGGACAGCTGACTGAGCCCGATGAGCCCGCGCTGCCCTAGACTTCTTCTACTTAGCACCCGAAGGTGTGTAATAGGAAGAGTCCAAGTTTGGAAGGAGAGAAGAGAAGTTGGTGCCCTTTTCAAAGGAGGTAAGGGGGCTCTATTTATAGAATGGAGTGAGCCCTTTCTTCTTTTCCTTTCCGATGTGGGACTAAAAGCAATATTTTCCATGCTTCTACAGGACCCCCTTCAAAGTTTCCAAATTGCAAATTTGGAACACTTTGAATAAGAAGCATGGAAAGTAGATTTGTTTAGGTGTGGCAATCCAATCAGAGGTAGCATGGACGTGATAGGTTTGGGTATTTCCGCTGGGGATTTTATGTGGACTTATCATCCTTGGCGTACCTTGGTTTTAGGTACGGATAATAAGTTGAGAGGGAAACCATCATATTTACTCAGAGGTGGTATGGACGTGGTAAATATAAGGTTGATGGTAGAGCTTTCCTACTCAGAGGTGATATGGACATGGTAGGAGTGAACTCGAATGAGGATACATAGAACAACTCAGAGGTGCTATCAACGTGGAAGTTCTATGCATTGGGTGAAAGAATGCTATGAAACAGTTGGGCTCGAAAGCATGTGATGATGAGGAAAGATGTGGATATATTATGGGACCTAGTACGGCATTTGTGGTCAGTAGAGGACATTTGTGGGCCCATTATTGGCATACCTTGGTTTTAGGTACGGATAATAAGTTTAATAGGGATACCTAGAACAACTCCGCGGTAAGGCGGATATGGAGGTTCTTGGTATCGGGCGAAAGATTGCCATGGAGCAGTGATCAGTTTTCTGTTTTCTTTCATGTTTTTCTTTCTTTTGTCAAGGGATGTGATCCTAAATGATGTAGTACTTTGAATTTTGAATAAATGAGCATGTTTCAATCATTTTCTCTTTCTTGTACTTGTGGTATTTGTGGAATTGGACCTTGGGGGATTATTTGTGGACCTGTTACCCTGGGCGTACCTTGGTTTTAGGTACGAGTAACAAGTTTCGGAGAGGAATACCTAGAACAACTTCGCGATAAGATAGCTATAGAAGTTTTTGGTATTCGAGAGAATGCCAGGGAGCAACTGGGCTCCTAGGCATGATAGGAAGGGATGGGCGTGTACTGGAGACCCAGTACAGCATCTGTGGTCGACTGAGGACATTTGTGGTCATCGGAAGACGTTTGTGGGCCTATTATCTTTGGGCGTACTCAGATCGTGGGTACAGATAATAAGTCGAGGGAGGACCATAAACTTACTCAGAGGTAGCGAGGACATGGCAAGTATGGATTCACGGGGGATTTGTGGTCAACAGAGGACTTTTGTGATCAACAGAGGACATTTGTGGTCAACAGAGGACATTTGTGGTCCTATTATCCTTGACATACCTTCGTTTTAGGTACGGATAATAAGTTTGATAGGGATACCTAGAACAACCGCGGTAAGGCGGATATGGAGGTTCTTGGTATCGGGCGAAAGAATGCCCTGGAGCAGCTGGGCTCCCGGGGCATGATGAAAATTTGCGGTCAACAGAGGACATTTGTGGTCAACTGAGGACATTTGTGGTCAGCAGAGGACATTTGTGGGCCTATTATCCTTGGCGTACCCTAGCTTAGGATACAAATAATAGGATAAAGGGGAACCAACATACTTACTCAGAGGTAATGAGGACATGGCAAGCACGAGGGCTTTTCACCGCGGAGTCTTCCTGCTCAGAGGTAATGAGGACATGGCAGGAGTGGACTCAGCGGAGAATATTTATGGACCTATTATCCTTGGCGTACCTTGATTTAGGATACGGATATAAGATAAAAGGGGACCGACATACTTCTCAGAGGTAATGAGGACATGGCAAGTACGAAGGTTTTACCGTGGAGTCTTCCTACTCAGAGGTAATGAGGACATGGCAGGAGGGACTCAACGGAGGGTATTTGTGGACCTATTATCCTTGGCGTATCCTGGGGTTTTTGTTTTTTGGTACAGATAATAAGTCGAGGGGGGACCAACATATTTACTCAGAGGTAATAAGGACATGGCAAATATGAGGGTTTCTTCGACGGAGCCTTCCCACTCAGAGGTAATAAGGACATGGCAGGAGTGGGCTCAATGAAGGAGGGTACATAGAATGACTCAGAGGTAATGAGGACATGGAAGTTCTATGTAAAGGGGTGATTTGTTTTTGGCGGAAGCGAAACGACTCAGAGGTAATGAGGACATGGCCGTTTTGGAATTTTGTGGATCGGTTACCCTTTTTGTGCACTAGGAGTGCGGGTAGTAGATCATGAGGGAGGATCTCTTCCAGGAAGAAAGTTCAGAGGTATGATCATACATGACTTACTATCTAAAAGAGTGACCGGAATGTGAGTTCAGAGGCACCAGCGGGTACATAACTCGATAATCTAGAATGTGGAGAGGTGAGTTCAACGGTACCAGCGGGTACATAACTCGATAATCTGGAATGTGGAGAGGTGAGTTCAGCGGCACCAGCGGGTACATGCTCGATAATCTGGAATGTTGGAGAGTGTGAGTTCAGCAGCACCAGCGGGTACATGACTCAGTGATCTGGGAAATTTGGAGGCGGAATGTGAGTTCAGTGGTACCATAGGGTAAAGAACTCAATCATCGAGGATTTGTTTTTTTGGATGTCGTTTCGGACATAATACTTCTCAGGAACTTGCCGTTGATGGACAACATGAGCAAGTCTCAGTGTGAGCAGCCACATATTTGGCCAGCTCCGACTCTTCTTCGGCCACCCCCTGTGTAAATGCAGACTAAGAGGATGACCTGGGGAGCTTGATCGTCAGCGGTTCAGCTGATGGTGCCGAGCGTGGAGTTGTTGGGAGACTAGCGACCCCCAGTTTGGCACTTGATATGGAGCGAGGAGTGGCTGGTTCGCTAGAAGTGTCAGACCTTGCATCGGGGTGACGACCCTTCTTGGGAAGGTGTATCGTCAGTGGCCTACGGAGGGATTAAGCTTCTCCATTTGGGGTTGACCGACTCTCGACAGTCTGATTATCAGTGGCCCCGTGTGGGTCTTGACACTTGGTCGGACCTTGGCAGCCGGATTGTCATCTGCTCCTCTTGCGCCGAGAGGCTGATCGCATCCTTCCTCAGAGTGGCAGTGAGAGGTGCGGACCTGTCCGGTTTGCGAGCTTGGAGGTGGATCGTCAGAGGTCCTTCTAATCCCGTAGCTGTCTCGGTATGAGCTTGTACGTCTCTTTCATCATGGTGCCTCTTGACTTTTCGTATAGACAAGAGTGAGTAGTAGGATTCGACCCCTTTGAAGGGATCGATATCAGCAAATTCCGTCTTCACGAAGCCGTATTTGTCGACATATTTAAGCACTGGTGTAGCGTGGAAGGCACGATCATGTAATCGTGTATCCATGGGTGCCCCAAGAGGATATTATAAGAAGTGTCTGTATCTATGACGTAGCAGGTGATTTCGGATTGGAGGTCGCCAATTTGACACTTCAGACGAATCTTCCCAATAGGGTAGCTCCTGCCCGAATTGAAACCGCTGATGGCGGTGCTTGTAGGTGTCAGACGATGTATTGGGATGCGGAGATGATGTAACAGACCCTTCGGGATGATGCTTATGGAAGAACCAGGATCTATGTGCATCCAATCCACCTTCACGTCGCCGATGTATCCCATGTAGTATAGCGGGCGATCATGTAGGTTGGTTTTGATGAGCATGTCCTGCGGAGTGAAGACGATATTGGGTATTGCTCCCGTGCAGGCACTGTCTTGGAGATACGGGTGAGTCCTCCCCGGTGAGGTTGGATTGAGCCAGATAGGCATCGGCATTTTAGAGTGCTTCGCTCAATGCAATACGAACGTCCTTGGAGAGCCTTAGGAGTTCGTATAGTGACAATTTGGCCGGAGTGTTAGCCAATTGTGCTAAGATGTCAAAGTTATAGGGCCTCTCTAGCCCTTGGGCTGCGTCCTTTCGGAGGGATTTGTCGAAGCGAGTCTCTTTCGGCCTAGGCTTGTCGGTCGTCGAAGGCTGAGCCGGTCCCGGAGCATCAGTTGTAATGGGTTGATGATTTTCGGCTGGATTGTCAACCACAGGTTGGGATTGCGGGACCGTGTGACGACGGCTGTAGCTTCCTCGCTGTCTGTCGAGATTGTGTGGCAGGTCCTGACTTTTCCACTTTTCTTTTGTCGGTGGAAGATGGTGTGGGCGAGTAACTTCTGACACCAAGTCTGGATGGATCCACATGACCTCCCCTCGTGATGTGTGAGGGGTACTAGACCGGCAGCCTGATCTCGGGGAGGTAAAAGATTGGTAATCTCCATTGTCGCTAGAGGGACGGGGACCACCCCGTCTTGAGTCTCCGTCGGAGGGAAGTTGCCGAATTGTATGGACACCATATTGGCCGCCACGGTAACCTCTTCGAAATCGATGGCCAGAGCATTCGAATCGATGAGGTTTTGTATGTACCGTTTCAGCTGGTAGCAATCGTGTGTAGCATAATGGACATAGCGATGATAATGGCAGTACTTTGGATTCTCCATCTCTGCCGGCCGTGGTTCCCGTCTTGGTGGAGGAAGCTGAATCCGGTCCCCTTGTATGAGCATGTCCAAGATGGGCTTGACGTGACCGTCTTCGAAGGAGTAAGTGATTTACGGCCATTGTTTGTCTGCTGGCTTCGGCTCAGGTTTTTGTGCTGTATCGGCCACCATAGCCTGCTTTCCCATGCTGTCCCGATTGTTGGAGGGGCTACCCCCATTATCGTTGTTGGGACGCTTGCCCTTGTTCTCCTTCCGAGATATGCAATCCAGTTGGCGAGCCTTCTTCAGTCGTTCTTCGGCGCTTGTGGCGCTGATGATGAACGTCTTCCAATCTTTGAATTGACTTTCGCCCATCCAGAGATTGTTGGGAGCAGTCTCTTTTGGCAAATTTCAATTAAAGAGGAATCTGGATTTTCAGAGGGCAGCTTCATGGCGGTTTGGCGGAACCGCTCAATGTAGCTCCTTGTCAATTCCTTCTCCCCTTGGACGACGTCCATGAGGGTGGACATGGTGACGTCCTGCCCTACTTCATAGAATCTCTCCAAGAACAGGCGCTTGAAGCCGGCGAAGGAGTGGATGCAGTTGTTCGGCAGATTGCGATACCAATCGAAGGCGACTCCTTCCAATGCCCCAATGAATAATCGCGTGAGGATAGCATCATCATGGGGCAGATGGTCGGTGGTAACCTCGAAGTAAGTGATGTACCGACTTGCTGAGGTCTTACCATCATACGGGTTGATATTGAACGGCTTATATTTTGGTGGAAATGGAACATCCCTCCATTCGGTAGGGTATGGTTGCCGTATTCTGAGGTCTTGAGCGTTTTCTCGGGCATGGAACATGGCTCGGAGCTCCTGGACCTCTCTCCTTACTTCTCGGGCCTCATCTGTCGCGGTAGGGGCCGTTATTTCGGGAGGGTTATTGCCCGGGTTCGGTGCCGCTGAATTTGAATCTATATTGATTGCGGGACCTGCGCTTGTTTGGCCAGGTGTCACTCCCTGCAGAGTAGGAAGAGCCGCTTTAATCTCGTCTACAGACTTGACCAATGCGTACAGTATTGCCTCCAAAGTGTCGATGCGTTGGCGATCACTGGAACCGCCTTGATTGCTGTCCGTCATGAATACCGTCTTTATATGAGGAGTGACGGAAGGAACGGTGGAGGATGTGCCCTCCGAGTCGTATCCATGTACCGAGAAGTCATCGGGATATGTGGGAATATTGTCTTCTGGTTCGGATTCGGAGGGAGCAGTACCCCCAGCCTCAGAGTTTACTTCGTCTTGAGAGTCCCGGGTGTCCTTGGGGACATCGGCGTCTGTTGCCCCTGATGGAAGAGTTGTTTGTCCGGGCTCGGTTCTTTGAAACATCGAATTATTGTGGATGTTCGGAGGAGTGCTACCCCCAGTTCCCTCAATCCCCAGCGATGTGATGATGAATTTCCCATCACGGTAAATTTTGTCTTTGAACGGGTGTGTTGGAATACACCAGTAGAGGACAACCGTTTAGACGATAGTTTCTTAGCTGTGGTGGTTGATATCTTGGGACTGGAGATGCTTGTCTTTTTCCCTCTCCCTTCGGCGGGGACCTTCTGAGCGGAATTGCAGGAGACAACAGGAGGTGCCTCATCTTCTAAGTTCGGGTGCTGTAGCCTTTGGAAGACGGACGGCCGATCTTCCGTCACTGTCGCGTTGTTGCAGCAGCAATTGACGATGATTTGGGTGCAGCGATGTCCAAGCGAGGACTCTTTGCACGCCGACACTCTTTCTCTTTCCTTGCGTTTGTGGAGGATCGCCTCCCGCAGGTCAGAGGAACCACTTTGTCCGTTTGCCGCCGGGGGCTGGACTCGAGCGGTTGTATATAACTTCCCATCCGAGGCCCGTATGATAGTTAACGGGATGCCCCGATAGTCAGAGGTTGGGACAGCTGTCTGGGCCCGATGAGCCCGCGCTGCCCTAGACTTCCTCCTTTTAGCACTTGTGGGTGCGTAATAGGAGGAGTCCCAGTTGGGTACCACAGAGTTGGCTTATCATCCAGAGAATCATCAGGGTCAGGACGCATGAGAGACGGTCGAAGACTGATCGAGAGAAGCGTAAATGAACGCTATACGGCTAGAGTTGGGTACCGTGCAGGCTGTCTGCATGCGGTTGTCTTCTGCCGTCGGACGAATTGTTTTTGTGCGACTAGGAGTCACGACCGTACAGGCTGGCCGCATGCGGTTGGCAATTGTGGCCGCATGGGTTTTCTGCAAGCGATTGACTACCACAGCAGCATGAGTTTCATTCGTGTAGTTGGTAATTGTAGCCGCATAAGCTATGCGGCTGACAGGTATGGCCGCATGAGTTTTCTTCATGCGGCTGGAGGATGTAGCCGCATGAGCTTTCTCCCTGCGGCTGCTAACCTTATGCTGCTCGGATCTCATAGAGTTCTCTTTGCCCCTACAAGTCCAGCATCATAGTGTTTTCTTCTGCCGGACTTGGGGACAGCAGAGTTGTCTACGATCTGAAGTGGGGCCGCAAGGGAGTCTTGCTCGTCGTATTGAACAACAGAGAGTGTCTCTGTAAGAGCTTCAGCAGGAACGAAGGATCGGGGTATCCACTCCTTACGGGCCTTCTTTGTGCGGGCTCGCTTCTGGACCGGGCCAGTGCTCTTGTCGGAGAGCATCTCTTCGAACGCCTATTGGTTGAACCGGGCGACCATCTTTTGTTGAGTGGAGCCAAGCTTGGCTGCATCCGATTGCGTCACCAACTCCTCAGCCGTGGAGAAGTTTGTCCCCAGCAGAGTCCATCGTGTTTGCCATGAAATATAAAAGAACAGAACAATTATCGGAGGACTGAACTTTTACTTCACGTTACAAACTCGCTAGTACAAAAAAGCCTAGGGACGAAAACCTAGGTACAACAGTCTAAGTACAATTGTTTATTTTAGATTCTGGGGGGTGACGATAGAGGCTCGGGAAGGCGACGGCAGCCCTGCCTTACTCCTTGGACGATCGGTATGCAGCCTTGGCTCCTTGTGAAAAGATGGTTGCGTTGACGAAGAAATGCTCTTCTTACTCCTCTGTTGCTCTTCTGGCTTCTCTCTCTCTCTCTCTTGTGTATTCTTTTCTCTGACTATTGGGGAGTCTCTCTGTATATGTATTTTCTCTCTGAAATTGTATATCTCTTTGTATATCTTTTTTGCAAGGAAATGACACCCTGCTATTTATAATAGTGGGGAGCATCATTAGGGTTTGGATGATTGCCCTTTCTCCAAGTGGCGGCGGCCTGATGATTAACCAATCTGGATTCATCTTGAACGTGAAGATCTGGGCCATTAACATGGATTATGCCAAATCCCATCAACAATTAATGCTGATTGCAATAAATCTTCGTCATGATAATTTGCTGACATCTGCGAATCTTAATGAATAAATTTGATTCATTCTTCTGCCACGTGTCCCAGATTATTGGGATTTGGACCAATTTGATTGACTTTAGGACACGTGTCCCGTCGTCAATGTTGAGCGCATGAGGAGTGTCGATGTTTGGGCCGCATAAGGGTTGTCATGACCGAGCCGCATGAAAGAGTTCATGACCGAGCCACATGAAGAGTCTCTGTACTTCGAACCGCATGAAGGTTGTCATGACCGAGCCGCATGAATATATTCATGACCGAGCCGCATGGGGGTCTTTATGGCCGAGCCGCATGAGAGTCTTCATGACCGAGCCGCATGGGTCTCTCAGTTCTGGCTGCATGGACTTTGTTTAGTCTGGCCGCATAGATTTGCCTCGAAGTTTGGTGGACAGTGCCACATTTGTGAAGATTTTCTCATTTCCTAGGACGATAGTGCTTTTTCGTGTCAGTCATTATGACGACTTTATGTCAGGACTAACAGCCGTCAGAGCTATCAGTTGTCAGAGCATTAAATACGTCTGAACGTTAGGCACAGCTGTTCTGTTGGCCACGTGGCCTCTCTCTCGACCGCATAGAGTTTACTTGAGCTGCTTGTATGTTTGAGCCGCATGAGACTTCCGAGCCGCATGAGACTTTGGCCGCATAAAGCTCGTCTGATTTTGAGCCGCATGAAGCTTCCTAGGTTCTGTGTCGCATGAAGAATGTCTCATGACCGAGCCGCATAAAGGACGTCTCATGACCAAGCCACATGAGGAATGTCTCATGACCGAGCCGCATGAAGGACGTCTCATGACCGAACCGCATGAGGAATGTCTCATGACCGAGCCGCATGAAGGACGTCTCATGATCGAGCCGCATGAGGAATGTCTCATGACCGACCCGCATGAAGGACGTCTCATGACCGAGCCGCATGAGGAATGTCTCGATCAGCCCATGCACTCGCTTTGTGGGCCCGGGTATCCCGAACACACGAGTGCGTAGGTATCATGTTTGCTCCCTGATGTGGGGCTAATAGAAACACTTGTCCTCGATCTTTGTTGGGAGACTCTTGAGAACCACTCTGTCCGTTTGCCGCCGGGGGCTAGACACGGGCGGCTCTGTATAACTTTCCATCAGAGGCCCGCTTAGCGGACGCTCTTGATGGTCAGAGGTTGGACAGCTGACTGAGCCCGATGAGCCCGCGCTGCCCTAGACTTCTTCTACTTAGCACCCGAAGGTGCGTAATAGGAAGAGTCCAAGTTTGGAAGGAGGGAAGAGAAGTTGGTGCCCTTTTCAAAGGAGGTAAGGGGGCTCTATTTATAGAATGGAGTGAGCCCTTTCTTCTTCTCCTTTCCGATGTAGGACTAAAAGTAATATTTTCCATGCTTCTACATAGACAGCCGTGACCGTATAGCAAGGTGGGTTGCACTTCAATATACATAGCTGGCTAGGTACGCCCCCGCTCTCCTGTATTCTGGTTCTGGGGCGTTACATGGTTTAAGTGGTGGCCCATATAGGTATTGTGAATCAAGATCTGTGAGGGTTTACAGAATAAATGTCTCAATCAGTATTCGTCCTTGATCTCTGCTCGTATCCTCTAAATCCCTGGATTCTTGTCCTGATCACATGCTTGTATCTTTGATCTGTCCTGGTCCTTCCTTATTATTCCTATGTCGTCTTCTTCAGCGGTATTGTTCCTGGTCCTACCGATCAGCAAGGCGGAGCACCTCCCGTGGACCGACAGTAACCTGGAGATCAAGTCCAGCATTCAGGAGTAGCCTCTAGAGTCATGGGATCCAGAGCCACCAGTTCAGCCCATCCAGCTTGTAGAGCCTGATAATGGCACCTTGGTGGGTCTCATCAGGACATTGTTATCTTCCCAAGACCTTCGAGGAGATGCCTTGCACCAGACAGTGGCAGATGCTCTGACCAGAGGTGGTCATCAGGGTAACAGCGCGGCCAACAGCTTCAAGTGCTTGAACCCTCCATTCTTTGATGGTAGTGAAGATGCTATTGTCGCAGATGCGTGGCTTCAGGACAAAGAGGTGATTCTAGAAGCAGCCAGGACTCCAGAGATCGAGAAGGTAGCCGTAGTACGCCTATAGTTATTGGATCTTGCCCACAGATGGGGCGGCGCAGGCCATTGGATTAGTGGTGCCTATTGCCTAGGCATTATTCAGAAAAAGATTTCAGACCAAGTATTTCGACGCTGTAGCTCGTTACGATCTACAGATGAGGTTCACCAATCTGAAGCAGATGGGCAGGATGGTCGACGGATATGCAGCAAAGTTTTTGAGACTTAGTCGGTTTGCTCCCACCTTGGTAGCGACCGAGTTCGACAAAGCCCAGCAGTTCCAGCAGGGACTTCATTTAGAGATTCTATTGGCAGTGGAGCAGTTTAAGCATCGAACTTTTGATGCGATATTGAGAGAAGCCAGGAGGCATGAGTATACCTCCCAGAGGATCGTGGATAGGACCGGGGGTCGAAAGCGATCCCACGGCCAGATGAATCAGTCTTTAGCACCAGCCCCGGCAACTAGGGCTTTGACCATTGGAGCTCCGAGGCGGGCGGCCTCAGTGGCGTCGGTTCAACATTCAACCCCGACGTACCCTCAGCAGCAAAGCAGAAGCAGTCTTCCGCAGTGGGATGTTCACACTGTGGGAAGCCAGGGCATGTAGTATCCGAGTGTCACAGAGCACAGGGGTTGTGCTTGGTTTGTGGTGCCCCGGACCACAGGATTGGGAATTTCGATCAGGGGGAGTTCATCTTCATCAGCCTTCTCTAGTCCTTCAGTTAGAGGACCAGCTCCAGTCCAGCAGCAGCAGCAGTACCCGTTCCCGAGGCCCTTGCCGCCGCAGGCCCAGGCATTCCAGCAGCAGAGACCGCAGCAGCATGCCCAAGCCTAAGCCCTGATCCAGAGCAGGCAGAGAAGTTTTCAGCAGAGGGGACCCTCACCCAGAGGACAGTCAAGTGCTGGCTTTGACCATGGGAAGAAGGATTGGCACCAGATGAGGTAGTGGCAGGTACTATTCTCGTCAACACCTTTCCAGCTTCAGTATTATTTGACTTTGGTGCATCGCATTCATTTATGTCTGCACGATTCGCGACACGGATAGGACTGGAGCTCGAGTCATTATCAGTAAGGCTCAATATACTTACTGGTAACGGACTTGTGGGAGTAGATAGAGTTTTCTCATGTCAGATCGTAGTTAGCGGTAGAGAATTCTCCGCTAGATTGATAGAATTCCGATGGCCGATTATGATGTGGTCTTAGGGATAAATTGGTTAAGGGACCATTATGCTAGGATAGAATGCCACATTGGCAGGGTTGTTTTTAGCATTCCAGGCGAGCCAGAGTTTTCCTTTTTCCCGAGGCAAAGTTGAACCTTCTCCTCCAGTGTTGCGGATAGCAGTAGCAGTAGTACAGTTACCCCGGGTACTCGAAGAGTTTCCGGATGTTTTCCCAGAAGAGCTTCTAAGGATGCCGCCAGAGCAGGAAATCGAGTTCACTATCAACTTGATCCCCGGGACAGCCCCAGTGTCGGAGAGAGTTTACAGGATGGCGCCATCAGAGCTAGAGGTATTGTACAAGATGATTGAAGAACTCAGGACCAAGGATTTATTCGTGCTAGTGGATCACCTTGGGGAGCCCTGATGCTTTTGTGGAAAGAAGGATGGTACGTCCAGGTTATATGTAGATTATCGTACCTTGAACTCAGTAACAATCAAGAACAAATACCCTCTCTCGAGGATAGATGACTTGTTTGATCAACTCAAGAGGATAGCAGTATTCTCGAAGATCGACTTGTAGTCAGGATATCATCAGATCAGAGTCAGAGAGCAGGACATCCCAAAGACAGCTTTCATATCTATATATGGGCATTGGGAGTTTCTTGTTATCTATTTGGAGCAACCAATGTGCCGGCCGTATTCATGGAACTCACGAATTGTATCTTGTAACGCCCCAGTCCCAAAATCATATAGGACTAAGTACGAAAACATGCCAGCTGTAGGTATACGAAGAATACTCCAATGTATGGAATCCTCGTATAAATACATAAGCTGTAAAATGTAGAGAACCAAAACATGCTAAATCTCATCCACAAATATATAAAGAATAAAGATAGAATCAACTCGAATAGTTATGGTACAATCGTTGGGCGGAGACAAAGTCCACTACCAACTATCTCAATAAAATAAATGTACAAGAAAGCGATCGTCAAAATGACAAAACGAACCAAGATCAATCATCTTCGAGAAATAGAGAGATCACGGCCTTGGATAGAACTCCTGCAGAAAATCATGAAAGCACACACCTGGAGAGATCACCAGGTCCTCAGAGGGACGTAACAAGATACATAAAAATAATACCATAATAAACTGTAAATGAAACATGACCAATGAAAGATCATATGCTCCAACACAATGGAACCTAACCATCTAGGTGTAATGCAAGTCGAAAACTAGACTGGAACGTATGGGTAGAAATAAAGCATAACATCCACTAGAGGCTTTCGCATGAACTAGTATACGTCTCTGACCGTATCTGACGCGTGGTCAGGGCCGTGCAATGGATATATCCCCTAGTCCATAGCATACCTCATGACCGTATCTGACGCGTGGTCGGCCGTGCAATGAATATATCCTTAGCAATACACCCATTGCAGGGCAACCATGAACCCATAACCGGGCAACTAGAAGGCTGTGGGCTAGCTCATACGTCCCAGTAGTTTTCCCTGCCCATGTATCACAAGTCATATCCATGGCTTGGCGATCCATATCTCTATGCAAGTCGCTATCTAGACTCCGCTAATCCATAAATGAACCGACACACAAACCGCCCGTATCGGTAGCAAGTCGAATACGTAGGTTTGTGCTGACTCTATGATCCTCACTATGTGTCATGTATGAGACGTGTCAACAGGTCAAAGAAGTTATGAAGCATAACTTCAACACATCGAAAATGTCAACTATCACATATGGTCCACACACGCACACACACAAACATCGATATACATATCGATGGCACCTAAGTCATACTTGGACACACTCTTACTAATGTAAAACACTACAACATATAAAATATCATGAAACTAATATAAATATAAGATGGCAAGGTATCTTGTCTGGTGGTACGAAAGTGGCAAGTCCAAGAATCATAATGTCTGCAAGAAAAGTCAAAAACGAACGGCTCCGGATGCTGAAACAAACATCAAAAATGTTCTCAGGAAAAAATATACCTGGAAAATGCCTGTCCAAAAGTTAAATTTTAGAACAAGGGCAAAATCGTAATTTCGGATCAAAATGATGTCCGCCGTTGGACCCACTTTGCACCGAAAAGCACGTCAGAACCTACGATCTCTAAAGTCGTCAAACTACATGCCTACAGATTTGTTTTGATGAAACGAACCCAACGGTATGTCCAATTTTGGATCCCGGTGGCCCGAGCACAAAATTGCCGTTGAGTGGGAGTGTGAGCCCGCCAAAATGGCGATCCAGTCAACGGTCTCAGAATCGGACCAAACTTGACTCACAGGACCAGAAAATATTTCAAGTCCAATGGCGCAAGTTTCGTCGTGATTTGATGAGTGTGCACAATGTAATGGAAATTTCGAAAATGTCGATACGAAAAATTTTGACGGATACGGATCAAATTTGTTGCACACACGCAACCAATTTGAATTCCGTCAAAGCCCGTACGTCCGCAAAGTCATACGGACCTTTCGGTACTCTCGATTTGTGACGGGGTCGCCCAGTTTGTCGGGACGTACCTCGTACCGGGTTTTGAGTTTTTTTAAAAATTGATTTTTTTTGTGATTTTTAATTTAATTAAACATGAAATTTATTGCAGAATTAAATCTATTTGAAGGGGATGATAGAGGGTCATGTGGGCTTTCTAGAGAATTAAACGGATCAGAATTTTATCATATGTGGAGAAAGAAATTTGGGTTTGAAGTTGAATACCTTGGTGTCGAAAACTGTCGTGGTGGTGGTTGTTGTTGATGTGGGACGGAGCTGTTGCTGGGACACGCACGCTGAGGAGAGAGGGAAGGATGGAGGAGAGATAGAAATTAGGCTTTGAAGGTGGCGGCTTGCTATTTCTGTTGAAGTTGTTTGCTTAAAGGGGCTATACAAACTTGATGTTGTGATTGATGTTGTATATAGGGTCGGGCTCCACTTTGGCTGTAGCTTAATTACTATACTTTCTATTGTAAAGGGAGGGTCCCACCCCTTGCACCTAGCTGCTGCTGGTGCTAAATTTTGCATTGTGTGGTCGGCCAAGGTGGGGGCCAACCACTATTGCCTTTTTTTTCTTTTTTTTTTCCTTTCTTTTACTTTATACTTCCCTATCTTTTATATAACCATATATTATAATATATTTTTTTTACCATATATATATATATTTATATATATATATATATATATATATATAGATATATATATATATCAATGCATTCCTAATAAAATTTCCAAAATTTTAAATAACTATTTAATATTAACCAACCATATATAAAAATCTATTTGATTATATGACATATATGTATATATATTATATTTAGTTCTCAAAAAAATCGGTATTATTAACTTAATAAAATTAGATATTAAATTACTTCCCAAAAATACTTTATAATAAAATAATCAAATGATGATTTTGGTGGACAAATAATACATCTCTTATCCGGGTCCTGAGAATTGTACGAATGTTTGTAAAATATTATTTAATAGTAAAAATTCTAATAATTGTACGAATAATCAAATAATTAAAAACTGCGCAAACATTTCTAGAATAATTTAAAAAATATTTGTACGCACATGAAATATGTCCACAAGGCCACCTTTGGTCATTCTACATGCCTACTTGGACTTGGGTTCGGTCCGGGCCAAGTTCGGGCTGAATTGGTCTAACCGGGTCATTTAAAAGTAAAAAATTAAATTAATAAATAATTAATTTATCGGTGGAGGTTAGGTTGCAACTTGGTCTGGTTTTCCTAGTTCGATTTTCACCATGGATAGGCTTCCTCCAGCATGGCTAGTACACTAGTCAAGGCACCCTGTTACACATCCCGTGCCAAAATTTATTGTCGCCTTGTGCTCTAAAACTCAACAATGGCTAAGGTCATTTGTAATAATAAATAAATCATAAATGACAATAAATTCATTTTTAAATCTTTTTAAATAATTTTTAAAAAAATTAGGGGTTTTACATCCTACCCAACTTACAAGAATTTCGTCCTCGAAATTTAGGAATAGATAGGATGGACAGAGTTGAGGAAGTGGAGAGAGTATTGATAAGGAAATATGATTAGATTCTCGGACGAGGTGAAGGAACGATGTTTAACACAAGCTTGCAATTTGGAAGATCGTGATTTAGTTTATCATACGAAAAACATCAAAGATATGGAATTGAATGAGGGTTGCCAATATTAACACAATGAAATAAGTATGATTAAGGTTTAAAGTTAATCATGATAAGACAAAATAAAAGATAAGGAATCGACTAGATTAAGAGCAAGCAATTTGGAGAGAATATAGTTGTCTAGGAATCATTCTCAAGTTCCAAGAAGGTTACGATAATGAATCTAGGGTCGAGGGAAAACGAATGAATACTCAAGATGGGTATATAGTCATATTGGTTGGTCAGTGGCTAACTATCTTCGTGTATATATAACTGATAGGGCAACTGAAGGTGATACCTTGAGTCTATCTATCAAGTACAGTGCATTGTCTTTCTATAATAAGTAAAAGACAAGAACAATAAAGGGCTCAAAGACGATGCTATTGAGTACAATACGAGGTTCATAGGCGACGAGAATAATTCACAAGAGAATTGTCAAGGATTTTGCGGATGAGACTATAGGGCAATTTTAACTATGTCGCCATCCACGTAGAATAATATATGAAAGGCGAACCAAAGTGCAATAGGTTGATCAGACCATCATGCACCGGTTCAGATTAGACAATATGTTAGTGGATGCACCCAATAAAATATGTCGTGATCAAGCTCAAAAAGATAAGCTTGCAAAACTAAGGCTAAATTAGCAGCGTAAGATTGCTGAAAATAAATAAGGGAGGTAATGATGGAGGATTTAATTAGTCCAAGATCTTTTAAATCAAGTCTTATCCGAAGTGTGGGCCTATACAGTTGTCCAAGTTTTCACTTATGGCTCTTGCTTGTTTAGATAAGTTAAGGGCCTCTGAATTTGTAGTCTAAGGGAACGCATCAACATGATTCATAAGGGCAAAGGGTTTGTTAGGTTGTGAGGTATTCTACCCAACTTACAAAAGTTAAAAATAATGTGATGGGACAGCGGGTCAAGCAATCAAGATAAAGTACAAAGTTAGTCATTTAAGAAATCAACTAGAACACGAACATATAATGGAGTCACGGTTGAACCTCTAATCTAAGTCAAAAGTATTTTGGTATCATGGTAGAGGCTATAGTTTAGCCATTTTGATCAGAAAGTCATATCAAGAAAATAGAGTAAAAGGGAACGTATTTTAGTAGGACATGATATATCTAAATAAAGGTGGACTCGTCTAGGTCTTAATAAAAATTTGTTGGAATGAAAAGTCTAGTGTTGTGCTCATGAAAGACTTTGAGATATTTACTGATCATAAGAGCCTAAGTACGTCTTCACGCAGAAGGAGCTGAACATGAGGCAAAGACGTTGGCTAGAGCTGATGAAAGACTTTGAGATCGAGTTGCAGTACCATCCGGGAAAGGCGAATGTCGTGGCGGATGCTTTGAGCAGGAAACCTATAGCATACTTTTGACGACTCAGCGTCACTTATTGGAGGATCTCCAGGAGTTGGGGATTGGGGTCGTATTGCAAGGTATGGATGGACATTTATCTACACTTGGAGTACAGTCATCTTTGGTTGAGAGGATCATGGCCGCACTACCTACAGATGCGAGATTTAGGAGACTCCGGGAGAGGATCGAGGCAGGCGAGCAGACAGGACTGCGGATTCACGAGGACGGGACATTAAGGTGTGGAGATCGCCTATGCGTTCCGAGTGGAGAGCTATGCAAGGAGTTGATGGCAGAGGCACATAGCTCGATATATTCTATTCATCCTGGAGCTACGAAGATGTACAGAGATTTGCGTCAGCATTACTGGTGGCATGGAATGAAGAGGGAGATCGCTCATTTTGTAGCGAGATGTTTGGTCTGTCAACAGGTCAAGGCCGAGCACCAGAGGTCTGTAGTGCTATTGCAGCCGCTTCCCATTCCTGAGTGGAAGTAGAAACACATTACAATGGACTTCGTCACTGGATTCCCGAGGAGCCCCAGCGGGAAGGACGCAGTTTGGGTCATCGTGGATCGACTCACCAAGTCGGCATATTTCTTGCCCTTCAGAGTTGGGCAATCGACGGAGATCCTTGCCGATTTGTACATGCGACAGATAGTGCGTTTGCACGGAGTACCAGTGAGTATCGGTCGGACCGAGATTCCAGATTCACTTCACATTTTTGGAGGAGCATGCAGGATAGTTTGGGGACTTGCCTCAAATTTAGCACCGCTTATCATCCGCAGACTGACGGACAATCAGAGCGTACGATCCAGATACTCGAGGATATGCTGAGGGCATGCATGTTAGACTTTGGAGGATCTTGGGAGGATCACCTACATTTGGTCGAATTCTCCTACAACAACAGTTACCAGACGAGCATACAGATGGCACCCTTCGAGGCACTTACGGCAGGAAGTGCAGGTCTCCAGTTTGCTGGAGTGACGTCGGAGAACGTCAGATACTTGGTCCAGAGTTGGGGACGCAGACAGTGGAAAAGGTGAAGCAGATTCAGAGTCACCTCAGAGCGGCACAGGATAGACAGAAGCACTGGGCTGATGCGCATCGTCGACCCTTGGAGTTCAAGGAGGGCGACCACGTGTTTTTGAGGATATCACCGACTCGGGAGACTATCAGATTTGGCAGTAGAGGCAGGTTGAGTCCGAGGTACATCGGGCCCTTCGATATTCTGGAGCGAGTTGGTGAGGTGGCTTAGTCTAGCATTACCCCCGTCACTTGAGGGAGTGCACGATGTTTTTCACGTATCACAGTTGAGAAGAGTAGTAGACCCTAGTCATGCTGGACCATTCAGAGACAGTTGGACCGAGTGTCATATGTGGAGCAGCCTGTCGCGATTCTCGATCGCAGCGAG
>JANAVB010041147.1:0-56091 GCA_029216955.1 Iris pallida
TCTTAAGTTGTCATAACAAGTTCTAAGAAAAGGGTCCATTCTAACTTAGTGTTTTAGTCATTAAATTCTAGGTGGTTTCTAATTAGACTAGAGGCTTGACTAATTAATTAGAAATAAAATTAAGGTTGTCTAATTCTACTAACTACATCTCCCTTGGTCATGACTAGCATCTAATCAATATGGTTCTAAGGTTTCACTAAATTCTATCACTTACACAATTCATTTAACTAAATAATAATAAAATAATCTATTTTTCATAAAAGTTAAAAATACTCTCATTTTAGAAAAGTGGTAGTTATAGAGGGCATCTCGCCCACCCATACAAAAATAAACATGTTATTTTAGTGAGTGAAACTTATTCGTTTATGGACTTTTAAATCTTACCTTAGGATTAGTTTCAAGACATACTCCTGGTTTATTTTGTGACGCAATGAGATAATCGTGTCATAAAACCCATTTAGTGTTACAACATCGAGGCTATGCTGCATAACTTAGTATAATTTACTCAACACTTGCCTTATAGCCTTCCTTCGATTCATCGTGCAACTTGTTTAATTATAGACTTGTGAACTTAGTGTCAACAACTCAAAACATGACACCATATCTCGTGCTGAAGCACGTATTCTTCTATAAAAAATCTTAGGCTCCATACTCGTGTTGCATACCGTGTACCCATATCTTGACTCATTGTGCTATGTCATACATACACTTCTTGACTCATTCGTGTCATGCATACACTTCTTAACCCAATCTAAGGCATGCAGGTGGATCCCTGCTATCAAGCCGACTCAAACTATATAAAAGTCACTGGCACCACAAGCCATCTTGGAATACATATAATACATTAAAGCTTCATCTAAGAGACTCAGTATCTTTCGAAGGTTCCGAAATACTCGTTTTAGTAGTACGCTCTTTAGTGGTCAGCTACATATCTACTGAAGGCCTACAATACCTGCAATTTGTCATAGGCTGACACGAACTCGGAGCCCCAGAGATTCGAGGATGTCACACCCCAGAACCAGAATACTGGAGAGCGGGGGCAGACATAGCCAGCTACGTATATGAAATGGAATCCATCTTGCTATATGGTCACGGCTGTCTAGATACATGAGGGTTTATCTACAAGCCAACAGTCTCTAAAGGTCATGAACAAGCCTAGTGTCTCAATCACAAGCAAGTAAGTAAAAGTTATAAGATGTATGATCATTAAATATACAATAATAAGGCATCCCAAATATTACATATTCAGCTGATCATGAAGCTAGTCGTTACAAATGTTAGGACTAACAAGAGTTTAGTCATACATGATCAACCCTAGGATCTGTTAATCATGTTACAGCCCGTAGGCAGACAGTAAGTAAGTGCAATCGAGCTAAACAGGTGCTCGTCGGCTAAACGCCTCAAAAGAATATTTTTACAATAGAGTGGGGGAGCCAAAAATAACCCACTCGTTGCCCTGGTTACGCCTGGTGTTCACCATCTGGCAGGAAGGTTGGTAGATCCTCTGGAGCTGCTCCGAAATCTGGCCACACAAAACCAGCTGGGTCAGACCCCAGAAAGAGCAAGTGCCACAAAGGAGGCTTCACTTAAGAACCAAAACCAGCAATCAACACAAGATAAATAAAAGTAAGAACTGGAAATGAAGAAAATACACCAGGATGATATACGACGAGATAACCATAGAACTATTCAGATAACCAGGTTCCAACCCGTAAACCAAACAAGGACCGGGGTTGTAACCCTTCGTCTGAACAGAACTTGGAATTCTCATCATTTATCGGTAAAATAAATACAGCATTCTGGTCATTCAATAATCTGGAACAGGATCAGGGCAAGACTAGACTGGTTAAACTCCATCCAATCACTTCACGGCCAAGCAAGAATTACGGCTTGATACTTTAACTAACTAGGGTTGTCACAAGCCTAATTACTAACAAGATGCAGTGAGATTATTCCACAGCCACAAGCCCTGCAGACCATCCAGGTTACCCGGGTTAAAAGATTAGAGTTGAATTCAGGTGGGTACAGTCCAGGAAACGAATGTAGCCTTAGGTAGCTTGAAGGGTGCAACACATGACAGTGTGCTGGAAATGTGCCCTACTCGACGGCAGGCTACAGATCCCAAGGCGTGCCCAGGTAACGGGATTGCCTGTAGCTGGAAAATCTCGTCATGACTAATGTATAATCTAGTTATTAGCCTTAGTCCATTTTAGTAGGTACTCCTGACCGTGGTACTCAGGAGTCCCTGTCCTAAACATGATGCAAGACAGGACTGGTTTATTTATCAAACATAATCGCCCACGGTGTCCAGATTAATTATACAGGTCATGTCATGTCAGGTAGCCGTCGCAACAGCTATTCGAGATAATCATGTCAGGTTATTATGCCAAGTGTACTTGTCAGGAGTGCGCCACGATGGGCCACTATCAGGTCATGTCAGGTTACTCATGTCAGGAGTGCACCACTACGGGTCACTATCATGTCATGCTCAATTATCAATTACAAACATATCAAGTAAATTCGTGATTGTCAAGTTCAGGACAAAAGGCGTAAGGATATAAAATGGACGTAAAATATCTAATAAATATCAATATCAGGGCTATAGAAGAGCCAAACTTAAGGAAAGTAAAACCAAACTGACACGCTGACATAAGACCAAGTCAGCCAAAGGCCATACGCTCAGTGCAAAAGTCATACGCTCAGGTCAGGCTACGCTCAGGTCAGGCTACGCTTAGGTCAGGCTACGCTCAGGTCAGGCTACGCTCAGGTCAGTGTATGCAAGACATACGCTTTCAAAGGACAGCGTATGTTCTTCATACGACTCCTCTTCAAGCAAGCGAGCGTATGCGAGACATACGCTCCCAAAAGGCAGCGTATGGGGTCCATACGACTCCTTGTCAAGCAAGCGAGCGTATGCGAGACATACGCTCCCAAAAGGCAGCATATGGGGTCCATACGACTCCTTGTCAAGCAAGCGAGCGTATGCGAGACACTCCCAAAAGGCAGCGTATGGGGTCCATACGACTCCTTGTCAAGCAAGCGAGCGTATGCGAGACATACGCTCCCAAAAGGCAGCGTATGGGGACTGCGCTACGCTAAAGAGCGCGCGCAACTCAGTGGCCGAAGCTAAAAAGCTCGTGCACTTCTCACTGTCTTCTCCAAACAGCAAGAACTCCATGGTTTGAACCCAAAGCTTCAAAAGTCCATACTTGGTCAAAATAAGTCCAAATCCAACTTTTCAAAGGTCAAATTGGGTAGAATAAAATTCTCTACAACATGGAACCATCAAAACTTGAAAACAATGAAGTTTGATAGATCAAAACCACCAAAATCCGAAAATAACTAAATTCTAGATCTACGAAAATTAAAGCTTCAAAACGGAAAATGACAAGTTCTAAAGTGTCTTAGAAACATGGGAAGAAGCTATTGGAACAATAAAATGGGTTCTCTTGTGGAAGCAAGTTGCACTTGCCTAGACCTCTCTTCTCTCTTTGGTAGGTGAAGGGAGTAATGGGGAAGAAGAAGATGAGTAATGAAGAGAGAGAAGAAGAATAGGTAATAAATATGAGTGGTGGTGGTGGTAGGTAGGGGGTTTATCCATGGTTCATGATGAACCAAAATAATCCCAACCGAACCAAGCCAACCCGGGCCAAGAATAAACCAAGCCAAGCCATGAAGAAAACTAAACAAGGAATCATGCAATACAGAATAAAATACATATACGTATTCCAAAATACGTAATACGAACACAGGCATTACAACTCTACCCACCTTAAAAGAATTCCGTCCTCGAAATTTAATCAAGAGGCTAGGGGAGCAATGACAAGCTACGTTAATCACATGCAAGCTATAACTAGGCATACAATCACTCATTCAAGCAAGGAATCGAAGGCATAAGAAAGATATTATACCTCACGAGTCAAACAAATCGGGATATCGCGATCGGATATCATCCTCACGCTCCCACGTTGACTCCCCCAAAGAGTGATGACCCCAAGCAACTCGGACTAACTTGATAGTCTTGTTCTTGAGGATCTTCTCTCTTCGGTCTAATATAGACACGGGCCTCTCCTCATACGAAAGGTTGGTACCAACAACCAATTTCGAATGATCCAGGATGTGGCTCGGGTCTGGGATATACCGTCGTAATTGGAATACATGGAACACGTCATGCACCTCGCTTAGCGACGGTAGAAGAGCGAGACGATAGGACACATCTCTACTCGCTCCAGAATGTCAAACGGTCCTATATACCTAGGACTAAGCTTTCCCCGTACGCCGAATCGAATGACGCCACGGTTAGGCAAAATCCTCAGGAATACATGATCGCCGACCGAAAACTCGAGAGGACGCCGATGAGAATCGGCCCAATAGCGCTGGCGATCTTGGGCAACTCGAAGATGATCTCTGACTCGCCTGACCACTTTAACTGTCTGGGCAATCATTTTTGGACCGAGCATCTGTCTCTCTCCAACATCATTCTAGGCTAGCGGGGATCTGCACTTCCTACCATACAGTACCTCGAACGGTGCCATCTGGATAGGCCTGGAAACTGTTGTTGTACGAGAATTCCACCAGGTGCAAGTGATCTTCCCATGAACCACCGAAGTCAAGTGTGCAAGACCGCAACATGTCTTCAAGAGTCTGGATCATACGCTCCGATTGACCATCTGTCTGCGGGTGATATGCTGAACTGAACTGGAGATGAGTTCCCAAACTCTCTTGCAAGCTACGCCAAAAGTGTGACGTAAATCTTGAATCTCGGTCCGAGGTGATACTGACTGGCATACCATGCAATCTGACAATCTGCCTGAGGTACATCTCTGAACTGAGCCGTCGACTGACCAACTCTGAATGGAAAAAAGTGAGCCACTTTCGTGAGCCGATCAACTATAACCTATATAGCATCTCTACCAGCTGGGGATCTAGGTAATCCAGTCACAAAATCCATGGTCACATGCTCCCACTTCCATTCTGGAATCGGTAAGTGCTGAAGAAGTCCAGCCGGTCTCTGATGTTCGGCCTTGACTTGTTGGCAAACCAAACACCGAGAGACAAATCGAGCTATCTCCCGCTTCATGCCATTCCACCAAAAATGCTACCGGATATCATGGTACATCTTCGTACTGCCGAGATGGATGGAATACTACGAACTGTGCGCTTCTGACATGATCTCCTGCCGGATATCTCCGCTGGGTACACAAAGACGCTTACCATGTCGAAGTGTACCGTCCTCATGAATGCATAACTCTGGTCTTCGTCCTGCCTCACACTCGGCTCTGAGTCGCTGAAGCTTGGAATCTGCTGACTGCGCCATCCGGAACCTCTCGACTATAGTGGACTGAACTTGCATACTGGCCATCAATGCCACACTGGAAGGGAGAACAATTTTAATACCCATCTTCTGAAGATCTGCTAACAGCTCTGGTTGCGCTGTTAGAAAATAAACTCCCGCTCTCCTACTCAATGCATCCGCGACAACATTGGCCTTCCCAGGATGATACTGCAGGTTGACATCATAATCCACAAGAAGCTCCAGCCACCTTCTCAGATGCATGTTAAGATCCTTCTGGGTAAAAATATACTTCAGGCTCTTGTGGTCGATGAAAATCTCCACCCTGTCTCCATACAAGTAGTGCCTCCACAACTTAAGTGCAAACACCACTGCTGCCAGCTCCAAGTCATGGGTTGGGTAATTTCTCTCATGATCATGAAGTTGTCGTGACGCATAAGCTATTACCTTCCCATGCTGCATCAGAACACATCCTAAACCTCTGCCTGAAGCATCACAATATACTGAGAATCCTCCGGTCCCATCTGGAAGCGTAAGAATAGGAGCTGTTATCAGGCCTCGCTTCAACTGCTCAAAAGAACTCTGACACTCTGCTGTCCAAGCAAACTGCGTATCCTTGCGGGTCAACTGCGTCAATGGCGCTGAAATTCGAGCAAAATCCAAAACAAACCGTCGGTAGTAGCCGGCCAATCCAAGAAAACTACGAACCTCTGCAACGGTGCTGGGCACTGGCCATGACTCAACAGCCACAATCTTCTGGGGATCCACTTTTACTCCTCCTCGAGTGATGATATGACCCAAGTAAGAAATGCGATCGAGCCAGAACTCGCATTTACTGAACTTGGCATATAACTGGTGCTCTCTGAGGATCTGAAGAACTATACGGAGATGCTGCTCATGCTTCGCCTCACTCTTGCTGTAGACCAGGAATCCATCCAAACACTATCACAACTGATCCAAGTAAGGCATGAAGATGCGATTCATGAGGTCCATGAATACTGCCGGCGCATTGGTTGCTCCAAAAGGCATAACAAGAAATTTCCAATGCCCATATCTCGATCTAAAAGCTGTCTTCGGGATGTCCTGCTCTCTGACTCTGATCTGGTGATATCCTGAGCGCAAGTCAATCTTCGAGAATACTGATGCCCCCTTGAGTTGATCAAACAAGTTATCTATCCTCGGGAGAGGGTATCTGTTCTTGATTGTCACTGAGTTCAAGGTACGACAATCAACACATAACCTGGACGTACCATCCTTCTTTTTCATAAGAAGCATCGGGGCTCCCCAAGGCGATCCACTAGCACGAATGAATCCCTTGGTTCTAAGCTCTTCAATCATCTTGTATAATATCTCTAACTCTGACGGCGCCATCCTGTAGACTCTTTCTGACACTGGGGCTGTCCCGGGAATCAAGTCTATAGTGAACTCGATCTCCCGCTCTGGAGGCATACCTGAAAGTTCTTCTGGAAAAACATCTGGGAACTCCTCGACTATCCTGGGCAACTGAACTGCTGCTACCGCCATCCGCAATACTGGAGGAGATGACCCAACTTCGTCTCGGGAGAAAGAAAACTTCGGCTCGCCTGGAATGCTAAAAACAACCCTGCCAATGTGGCAGTCTATCCTAGCATACTGGTTCCTCAACCAATCCATCCCTAGGACCACATCATAATCGGCCATCGGGAACTCTATCAATCTAGCGAGGAATTCTCTACCACTAACTACGATCCGACACGAGGAAAACACTCTATCTACTCCCACAAGTCCGTTACCAGTAAGTATATTGAGCCTTACTGATAATGACTCGGACTCCAGTCCTATCTGTGTCGCGAATCGTGCAGACATAAATGAATGCGATGCACCAGAATCAAATAAAGCTGAAGCTGGAAAGGAGTTGACGAGAATAGTACCTGCCACTACCTCTCCTGGTGCCAAACCTTCCTCCACGGTTATCACCATAGCCTGACCGTGCCCTCGGGGTGCTGGTCCCCTCTGCTGAAATCCTCGCTGCTTGCTCTGACTCTGGGCTTGGACTTGTGCATACTGCTGGGGGTTCTGCTGCTGGAATACTTGGGTCTGAGGCGGCAAGGGCCTCGGCAATGGATACTGCTGCTGCTGGACCGGAGCTGGTCCTCTCACCGAAGAGCTAGAAAGGTTGGACGATGATGAACCACCCCTATTCGGGCAGGATTCAACCCTATGGTCTGGTGCTCCACAAGCCAGACATAATCCCTGTACCCTGCGACATTCTGCCACCACATGGCCTGGCTTCCCACAATGAGAACAACCCACTGCGGAAGATTGCTTCTGCTTCTGCTGCTGAGGGTACGTCGGAATTGAATGCTGAACCGACGTTACGGAGGTCGCTCGCCTCGGAGCTCCAATAGTCAAAGCCCTGGCTGCCGGGGCTGGTGCTGAAGACTGATTCATCTGGCCGTGAGATCTCTTCCGACTGCCGGCCCTATCCACAATCCTCTGGGAGGTATACTTATGCCTCCGGGCTGCTCTCAAGACTGCATCATAAGTCTGATGCTCAAACTGCTCAACTGCCAACAAGATCTCCAAGTGAAGTCCCTGCTGGAACCGCTGGGCTCTATCATACTCGGTTGCCACCAAAGTGGGAGCAAACCGACTGAGTCTGGAAAACTCGGCCGCATATCCGTCGACCGTCCTGCCTCCTTGCTTCAGATTGGTAAACCTCGTCTGCAGATCATACCGAGCCACGACATCAAAATACTTGGTCTGGAATCTCTCTCTGAATACTGCCCAAGCAATAGGTGCTGCTAATCCAATGGCCTGTGCTGCCCACCAGCTGCGGGCAAGATCTAACAACTGCAGGCGCACAACGGCCACCTTTTCGTTCTCTGGGGTCCTGGTTGCTTCTAGAATCACCTTTGTGTCCTGAAGCCATGCATCTGCTGTGATAGCATCTTCACTACCGTCGAAGAATGGAGGGTTCAAGCGCTTGAAGCTGTTGGCCGCGCTGTTACCCTGATGACCACCCCGGGTCAAAGCATCCGTCACTGCCTGGTGCAAGGCATCTCCACGCCAGTCTTGGGAAGTTATCAATGTCCTGACGAGTCCTACCAAAGTGTCGTCATCATATTCTACAGGTTGAACTGGTTGGACTGGTGGCTCTCCGCCAGAAGGCACGACTCTGGAGGCTACTCCGGAATGCTGGGCTTGATCTCCAGGTTGCTGCTGGTCTGCGGGAAGTGCTCCGCCTTGCTGGTCGGTAGGACCACGAACAATGCCGCTGAAGAAGACGACATAGGGAACAATAAAGAAGGACCAGGACAGATCAACGATACAAGCATATGATCAGGACAAGAATTCAGGGATTCAGAAGATACGAGCAGAGATCAATGACGAATACTGATTGAGACATCTATTCGGTAAACCCTCACATATCTTGATTTACAAGATCTGCATGGGCCACCACTTAAACCATGTCACGCCCCAGAACCAGAATACTGGAGAGGGGGCAGACATAGCCAGCTACGTATATGAAATAGAATCCATCTCGCTATACGGTCACGGCTGTCTAGATACATGAGGGTTTATCTACAAGCCAACAGTCTCTTAAGGTCATGAACAAGCCTAGTGTCTCAATCACAAGCAAGTAAGTAAAAGTTATAAGATGTATGATAATTAAATATACAATAATAAGGCGTCCCAAATATTACATATTCAGCTGATCATGAAGCTAGTAGTTATAAAATGTTAGGACTAGCAAGAGTTTAGTCATACATGATCAACCCTAGGATCTGTTAATCATGTTACAGCCCGTAGGCAGACAGTAAGTAAGTGCAATCGAGCTAAACAGGTGCTCGTCGGCTAAACGCCTCAAAAAAATATTTTTACAATAGAGTGGGGGAGCCAAAAATAACCCACTCGTTGCCCTGGTTACGCCTGGTGTTCACCATCTGGCAGGAAGGTTGGTAGATCCTCTGGAGCTGCTCCGAAATCTGGCCACACAAAACCAGCTGGGTCAGACCCCAGAAAGAACAAGTGCCACAAAGGAGGCTTCACTTAAGAACCAAAACCAGCAATCAATACAAGATATAAATAAAAGTAAGAACTGGAAATGAAGAAAATACACCAGGATGATATACGACGAGATAACCATAGAACTATTCAGATAACCAGGTTCCAACCCATAAACCAAACAAGGACCGGGGTTGTAACCCTTCGTCTGAACAGAACTTGGAATTCTCATCATTTATCGGTAAAATAAATACAAGCATTCTGGTCATTCAATAATCTGGAACAGGATCAGGGCAAGACTAGACTGGTTAAACTCATCCAATCACTTCACGGCCAAGCAAGAATTACGGCTTGATACTTTAACTAACTAGAGTTGTCACAAGCCTAATTACTAACAAGATGCAGTGAGATTATTCCACAGCCACAAGCCCTGCAGACCATCCAGGTTACCCGGGTGAAAAGATTAGAGTTGAATTCAGGTGGGTACATCGTCCAGGAAACGAATGTACCCTTAGGTAGCTTGAAGGGTGCAACACATGACAGTGTGCTGGAAATGTGCCCTACTCGACGGCAGGCTACAGATCCCAAGGCGTGCCCAGGTAACGAGATTGCCTGTAGCTGGAAAATCTCGTCATGACTAATGTATTAATCTAGTTATTAGCCTTAGTCCATTTTAGTAGGTACTCCTGACCGTGGTACTCAGGAGTCCCTGTCCTAAACATGATGCAAGACAGGACTGGTTTATTTATACAAACACAATCGCCCACGGTGTCCAGATTAATTATACAGGTCATGTCATGTCAGGTAGCCGTCGCAACAGCTATTCGAGATAATCATGTCAGGTTATCATGCCAAGTGTACTTGTCAGGAGTACGCCACGACGGGCCACTATCAGGTCATGTCAGGTTACTCATGTCAGGAGTGCACCACTACGGGTCACTATCATGTCATGCTCAATTATCAATTACAAACATATCAAGTAAATTCGTGATTATCAAAGTTCAGGACAAAAGGCGTAAGGATATAAAATAGACGTAAAATATCTAATAAAATATCAATATCAGGGCTATAGAAGAGCCAAACTTAAGGAAAGTAAAACCAAACTGACACGCTGACATAAGACCAAGTCAGCCAAAGGCCATACGCTCAGTGCAAAAGTCATACGCTCAGGTCAGGCTACGCTCAGGTCCGGCTACGCTTAGGTCAGGCTACGCTCAGGTCAGGCTACGCTCAGGTCAGCGTATGCAAGACATACGCTTTCAAAGGGCAGCGTATGTTCTTCATACGACTCCTCTTCAAGCAAGCGAGCGTATGCGAGACATACGCTCCCAAAAGGCAGCGTATGGGGTCCATACGACTCATTGTCAAGCAAGCGAGCGTATGCGAGACATACGCTCCCAAAAGGCAGCGTATAGGGTCCATACGACTCCTTGTCAAGCAAGCGAGCGTATGCGAGACATACACTCCTAAAAGGCAGCGTATGGGGTCCATACGACTCCTTGTCAAGCAAGCGAGCGTATGCGAGACATACGCTCCCAAAAGGCAGCGTATGGGGACTGCGCTACGCTAAAGAGCGCGCGTAACTCAGTCGCCTAAGCTAAAAAGCTCGTGCACTGCTCACTGTCTTCTCCAAACAGCAAGAACTTCATGGTTTGAACCCAAAGCTTCAAAAGTCCATACTTGGTCAAAATAAGTCCAAATCTAACTTTTCAAAGATCAAAATTGGGTAGAATAAAATTTTCTACAACATGGAACCATCAAAACTTGAAAACAAAGAAGTTTGATAGATCAAAACTACCAAAATCCGAAAATAACTAAATTCTAGATCTACGAAAATTAAAGCTTCAAAACGGAAAATGACAAGTTCTAAAGTGTCTTAGAAATATGGGGAGAAGCTAATGGAACAATAAAAATGGGTTCTCTTGTGGAAGCAAGTTGCACTTGCCTAGACCTCTCTCTTCTCTCTTTGGTAGGTGAAGGGAGTAATGGGGAAGAAAAAGATGAGTAATGAAGAGAGAGAAGAAGAATAGGTAATAAATATGAGTGGTAGTGGTGGTAGGTAGGGGGTTTATCCATGGTTCATAATGAACCAAAATAATCCCAACCGAACCAAGCCAACCCGGGCCAAGAATAAACCAAGCCAAGCCATGAAGAAAACTAAACAAGGAATCATGCAATACAGAATAAAATACGTATACGTATTCCAAAATACGTAATACGAACACAGGCATTACAGAGGAACCATTACCTTGTGCACAAGTTGTCCAATGATAATGCAAGACTCGACCCAACTCAACATGCTTCTAAACCATTCCTCATCTTTCTTTCGATATTGTACCTCCCTTTACTAGGGACCGCCTCGAAGACCTACAGTCCCGAGCACTTCCATGTTTTTCATAACTTTGACTCAAATTCAAAATCAAATTTTTGATAGCCCTCTAGTATACTCAACTTGAAACAACCGTGTTCGTGCCTTAAACCGAGTATTCCGTGCAACACTACTAACCAAGTAACTCTATATGACAAGCTTTGAAATCGTGAGACTGTGCAAACATGCCTGCTATGACATCAAATCAATAGTCAGTGGAAGAATTCTACTTAACTCAATCGTGTGGTCGAAGGACGCAGTGCCAACTTTGAAAATATTTTGTGTAGAGACATCTAATCAACAAGTTGACATTATCATGTTCTACACATCATATGACTCAATAAGATTATTCCCTTAGCTATGTGTGTTCATTTTTTTTATTAACAAGCTATCTCAGTGCATGTGAAAACTTTCATTTATTAGTGTGAAGGTCCAACTGAGACAAGTTCATCGAAGCCACCCACCTGAGCAAAGAGTTGCCTCGACCGAGAAGGACTTCGAGCAAGCCGTTACATAGCCAAGTCCAAACGTCGTTGCATTTTGATTCATCCGGTTGACCTGAGCAGGATGGGGTACTATATAACAAGTTTCATCTTTGAAACATACTGAGTACACACTCATCAACTCTATCACTCGTATTCAACTCGAACTCACTTGGCATATTTTTAAAATCTCAGTAACATACTTTCTATTTGTTTTATCAATTAGAGTCACGCTCTGCACCTTAATCCGCTTTTCGTTGAACAACTAAATCATTCTAGGCAATCCAACTACTCCGAAACATAATCATCAAGTCATGTCTTTATCTATAATGCGCTTTGTGTCATTATATCTCGATATATGGGGTAACTTACAACTCGTCGCACACACGGACAACTTAATTTTATGGCAAATCCATACGACGTTGTTTCTTATTCATCTTGAATCAAATCATAACAAAATAGATCATTCGCTATCTTCTAATCGAAACCTAGTGTCATCCCTTAACCAAATTCAACGAACGAAACAATTCAAGTCTTCAACTCAATTTCCCCAACCGATCTTTCAAAGCCGATTGCATCGATACCTTAATCAATCGTACGTATTGATACTAAATTCTCTCTAATAGGTAATAAGAATTGAGAATTATGGGCAATTATATAGTATGCAAAGATGACATGTACTACAACTTTGAATCTCGCTTACTTACTATTGTCTTATCTAAAAAATACTTGATGGACTAGGCCTTGAATCAGACTTCTTGAATCAGATTCAGAAAATAACACACATAGTATGCTAGAGGTTCTTAGGTCTACCGGGGTGGCACTTTTTATTGGCCATGCCCACTTATTCCTTATTCATGAGAGTTATCTGGGATTGCCCTGTCCCAGAGTCGCGGCCTTCATAATATCTCACATAGGTTAGTCCTCAAAGGGTTTGTGATTGGAGTAAACCCTACATAATCATGCTTGGACCTACTAAGAGTTTTAAAACCCATCATAAGCAAATCCCACCGGAACACCTTTACCATAGGGATGGAGTATCATTGTACACCATCGTACAACCAATTGGGCATTAGTTTAAAATAATTTTGATCTCAAAGGTCAGTGTTCCATAATAGTCACCTAAGTCCAGCTTATTTCATCTATTAAATCGACTTCTTGGGATCTCTATCAGATTTGGTTGGGTTGCCACTGCCAGTGACTTACTTATGGAACTTAATCAATTTCCCTCGATGATTCTAGGATTAATGTCATAGGAAAACTCTTGTCAAGAGCAAACAGACTCTTCGTCAAAAAATTTGTAAAGTTCTTCTATGACTTCAAGAATTATAATTTTTTTTGCCTTTTAGGCTTTTTAATGTTTGAAGCACATCTGCAGGTACCTGTTCATCTTAAAATTCACAAAATCATGCTTAGCAGCTCTATAATAGATTGATTATCACAAAGTGACAGGTATCATTTTCTAGAACATGTATAATCTTAAATTCTGAACTATTTTAGATTCTAACTAGACAGAGTCTAAAACTATAATTTCAGAATCCATAATACTCCTTGCTATGATAATTTGTTACATATACCTATCATCTTATGAGTATTTGAGTTGTTCCACAAATGAACCCTCTTTCTCTTTCCACTATTGTCAGTATTTTTAGTGCTTTTTTATCCAAGAAATATGTCATATAGTGTCTTAGATAAAGCACTTAGAATTCTGAAAAAATAATGATAATCTATTTATTTTAGGTTTTTCTGAGCTATAGGATTTTGGTATTCCTTAGTCAGTCTCATTATCATCAGAATCATTTAACAGATGTGCGATTCTATCAATTATTGATATAATTCATAGCTAGTGAGCCAAAATCTCATCTGACTCAGCCACCTTTTGAAGTGGAGCCAGTGAATTTAGCTGGCTTAGCACTAGATGTTCCTTCTTTACAAGCATAGCAAAATGTCATATCTAATGTTCAACAGGTAGTGTATTGAACCAATATGACACTAAAATAATTGAGTAATAATTTGTATGATTTTGCTAATCAATCTTAACAAATCTTTTAGTCTCTCAAGTTTTGATTCACTTAGGTTAGCTGCATGGGCCGGTTCCTTGCTATCGGTGGTCCTAAGATACTTAATTATTGAGTTCTTAGGCTATTTATACCTTTCGATTGAAGGAAGCTTTCAGCTTGTACCCAAACAAATCTCTACCTTAAGACTTAGATTGAAAGAGATTTGCGGTACCATAAACTATTTACTTTTGGCTAAATTATAATATTATGACACTATGGTCACTAAAAATTCAAGTACCAAGGAAAACTATCATTCAATGTCATCGTAATCTACATACAGAATCCAAGAAAATTGGCTCACAAACTTCAACAATATATTTGTCCAACTATGCTTAGGAATCAGAAATAAATACAATATGTGGGTTGTAATTATGACAATTAGTTTTCACATAATTGGAGCAATTTTGTACTTTGATTTCGTCTCAGTAAAACATTTCAAAAGAAATATTATTTTGTACATCATTTTAAATAGTTCCATTATTCTCACTAACTATTAGTATCCAAAAATTTAGAAAAGAGATTTACAAACATTAATTATATAACAATAAAGGGAATGACCTTTGTATAACTTACCTTTATCCTTTGCATGTTTAAGCATTTTAATAAGTCGCAATATTTAAGGCTTCTTAATTGGACAGATGACATACTGCCACCGTTAACATGTTGCTCCTTTTCTCAAAAGTTGAAAAGTATTTCTAATGACTACGGATTCAAGAAAATAGAAGTTAGTTTACATTAACAAGTAATGCAACTGAAACGATGCACAAACTTGTTCATTCTGGCATAAATGCTTATTTGCACGGTTTCAATGATGCAAGGTTTTGAAGACAACATATATTTTGTGGACAAAATTTCAATGATGTATTGTGTTAAACAGGTGGCCTAAGAAAGGAGGCTTTTCCTATTTGTACTAAGGTTCTGTTTAACAGTAAAGTCCAACCAAATATCCAGTAAGGGGTAGGATGTTTAATATAATGTACTATAATCCCTTCAGTTATTTCTCCATTTGATAATCAATTACATGCTTGGTATTCTAACATGAAGAGGATTCATGGTTATTAAATGTGACCATTGAAATCTCAAAAAGGTGGAGAACTAAAAGCATTCAATTGGTCAACAATTGATTGTTTGAAGAATCCAAATGATTTAAAAGGAAAACCATTGACTAACTGTACGACCTTGCTGGAACATGATTTGTCTATTGGGTCGTACTAAAGGTGCTAATTTACTAAAAGTGCTAATACAAAACATGAACGGAAGGCTACATTTACCTTGTGGGGACAGCTTCAATGTTGTAGCCAATCAGTCACCAGCCGGTAGAGATGAATTTATATACTAAAATTGAATATTTTATATATAATTTTATAAGGAAGAATGTTAACAGAATACATTACTTAAAATGAAAATTTGTATATTGTTAACTAGAAACTACAAATTAAAAATTTGATAACTAGAAACTAAACGTAGGATGCTAGAGCTTGTTCACCACAAAAGATAAAAGAGATTTCTTTTTGTTTATTTAAAAAAATACTAATATAAAGTATCCACTAGAACCTGGCCTACATGTTCCAAGCAAACAAAGGCATATATGGAGCTTAAAAATTGATTTCGAACTACAGAAAGGTGGAGTTTTTGGACCAGCAATTTACAAAAGAAATTATTTCTCAATGGTCAATTTAACTTCTAGCAATAGAATATTGCAAAAAATTTGCTACCAAACTAATTTGCTACAATGGATTGGATCATGACAATTTATCAGAATAGAGCAAGTGAAAATTTTAAGTACCATTTGTTAACATAGGACCAAGTACTATAATGAAAATGTAATCAACGATTCTGATAATAAGACATGTGCTCCTATTGTGCATAAAAGTATGCTTTTAAAAATATTAGCATGTAATTTCATAAAAGATGTTTTTATTCATATTACCAAAACAAATCCAAGTTTAGTTTATTTACAAGCCTGTAAAAGACGCCAAATTTCCAAATATTTGAGCTTCTAGTGGTTCATAAAATATAGACCCAATAATAAAATATTTAATATTAAACTTGACAATTTTAGTAGTTGTCAAGATAAATAACTAAGTAGGTCAGTGAATAAATATGCAAGATTATTATTTCTTGTTCCATGAGGTGCCCGAAAGGGATTTGATATCGTGGAATACGTTTGCTATCTTTGAACTTTCAAAGCATAGATCACATCATTGCTTTAGGCACTTTGCTCGGTTGTTCTGATTGATCAAGCAACCAAGTTATATGATGTTCGTAGCGCATTAGGTGTGTGTTATAACTAAAAATCTCTATTGGCTGGTAGGGAAAAACTGACCTTATCATCACATGAACTACTTGGTAACTTCTTGTTTGTAGATGCTTTGATCAAGTATGACAAATTCAATATATGAGAGAGACCAAGTGTGTATTTGGAGGTATGCCTAACTATGATGTGGTATTGTAAAACACACTTATAGGAGGATCTGGAGCAATGAACAACATATAGAAGAGGCGATGGAAGCTTTCAAATACACCATACTATGTTCTAAAGTATTTTATTTAATATTTTTAGACTTCCATATGGTATCCATTATAACTTATAAAATAAAAACCACTACAAATAGAAGTGTTCCAACAGCTTTGTCCCTATATGAAGCCAAGGCATAGTGGTTATCAATTTGTATTATTCCTACTTAGAAGCAAAACAACCATAACAAAGATGCTCTTGCAACAAAATAATAATACAAAGAGAGGGAAGACCAACTTATTATCTTCGAAATTTAAATTCTTGCATGTACGTATATTTAAACGAACAAAGTCGACCCAATCTTGTGTGAGTCACATGAGCAACATGGAAAAAAAAACTTGGCAGTAATAAGCTTTGCATTCTACTATGCATTTACAATGCAAGATTTAATGTTGAGAGTAAAACTAAAGTTTTGTGTTTACAACTAGACTATATTCCTGTTAACAAAAAAAGTGAAAGAAGTTGTAAATGGGTGATAGCTGATGTAACAAAATAATATTGAAGTGCATAGACAGAAGAAAAAAAGGATTGCCCCTGCAGCTTAAACAAGTATAATTTCGTAATTTTAATTTCAAATTCAGTCCAGTTGAAAGGTCTGAAACACCAAGATTGCATGCAGTCTCTAGAAACTAAGATACATACAATGAAATAAACTCTTAGATTGTTAAAAAATCTTATTTAACTTATTCTCTAGTAACTAACAAAAGAAGAAGTTAGAGATCCGGTCTACGGAGAAGTCATGCACAAAACATGTCCTAAGAGTTTATTCGAGGTCTATGTGCAGACTTCGTCTCGAATCCTCTCAGAGGTAAAATTCCCTTGCTACTAGCTTTCTGTTGTTGCACACAACTCCGAAAGATGATCTGAACTTAGCTTTTGTCAGAGTAGAAGAGATGGGAAGGAAAGGAAAAAAAAAATACATGTTTGTGAAGGAGGAGGAGGAATCATATGGTAACTTTTCTCAGTGTTTCTCATTGTTAAAAATATCGTTACATATATAGCCAACCCCTGTTGCTACATATTAAATAGATATAATAGGATTTTATGGCTATTTATTTAGCCATTTGTCTTTAAGGACCTGTCCACAAAATACTAATAAATAAAATAAATATTAAACAGTCAAAATCTAAACAAAATAAAATAAAGGGTTGAAAGTACCGAATACAAATTAAAGGACATTAAAGAGAGGAAGAAAAAGTGATTTTTTCCCAAATTATACAACACTCAAACCAAGCAAGAGTAACTAAACACACCAAACTTAACTTTCCTCCAATCTAAGCAAGGTTATATATATTGACTCTACTCCCCCTCACTTAACCCCACTTGACTCTGCTTATTCCCCCTTCCAATCCAAGCAGACCCTTACCTATAGAGCATGTGTCCCGACTATCCATATAATATATGGGCAGTGCATTCACAAAAAAAGACATCTTCATGTTCAGTTACCGTGCAGCTTAGTTTTTCTGTCATGCAAAGTCCAAATAATAATAGGATGTCAAACCCTTATGTGGGACAAACTCTAGCAAAAATGTGACCCTAAGTAGTCATGAATATAGGAGCTCCTAGATAAAATTTTGGGACCTTTGTAAATTTTATATGTCGTTTGTATAACTCAAAGGGCCTTTGTAAATTAAGATGACCTTTGTATAATTTTAGAATTTTTTGTAACATTCGGGGACCTTTTTAAAATTTTAAAGGTCATTTGTAAAACATAGAAGATCTTTATAAAATTTGTAGGCTTTTATAAAAGAGTAATTATATTTAGAAGTAGGAAGGAGAGGGGAAGAGAGAGAGAGAGAAGAGAGAGAGAGAGAGAGAGAGAGAGAGAGAGAGAGAGGATGGCTTTTCGTTTATAAAATTTAGGAAATCTCTGTAAAATTTAGGAGTCCTAGACTCATACCAGATTTTGCCCTTGTAGAAGCATAAAAAATATTAAAAAGAGACACATAGGTTTTATGCGTCCAAAGCATAAATGTTCTTAAGTTAGAAAGCTGCTAGCTACTAAAGAAAGACACATGCTCAAGAAACGGGCCAGGCAGACGCATGGTCCATTCAGACGCATGATGTGCTTTTGTCTCTTGTGTGAAGAGAAAAATCTTGAGCAGTGTGTAGTATTAAGATTACGAAAAAGATGTTAGTGATTTCGTCGTCCCCATCATTACATTGTGCCAGCCGTAAAGGAAGCAGTTGCATGCGTCTACTTCTATATCAGTGTCTTGCAATGAGCAATTAGAGAACCTATGCGTTCAAGTGTTAACTGATCCATAGTTTCTCGAGGAAAAGTTTTTATTTACAACAAGTAATCAAATGCTATGCGTTTAAAGTAATCAGACACATGGCCGATCCATACTAAATAGATCGTTTACTGACATGGCAGTGTTTCGTACAACACATCTCAAAATACGTGGCGAGCTATACATGATTCTCGATGTTCACTCTCCACTAACCCCTAAGGCTCATGCACCTACCTAATTTCATGCATCTCTGAGGCAGAAGACGGTGTATTTTCTGCACATATGCACATGGCTATTCCAGTGAAGAAAAGCTATAAATAGAGGATAGTTTCTTCCTTGCGCAATAAACCAACGAAGAGCACAGGCTTAAGGAGAGACTATGTATACTGCTTCTTTGCTAGGAACTTTCAGAGATAAAGAGAGAGCTTTTACTGATAAAGTTCCCATGCTACAGGGAGTTCATCAATGACCAAGCTTCAACAAATATTGCATCAGATCATCAACGGAGTAAAGAATTCGAAGTAGACTTAATCTCCATTGCCCCAATCACAAATTTTATTATACTTGGAATTCTTGCTTAAGATTTTTTTTGTATTTCTTTTTACAATAATATAAAAGATAATACATTTATCAGACTCTTTTTTTGAAACAAAAATGACGACTCTTCTGGGGATGACTTTTTCCACCAATGAAAAAGTGGTGGCACAATCTATAGGCCAGAATCCTATGTGCTCAACCCAACCATGCGACCAACTCAAATGCGCCAGGAAGCTCAAACAGATACTTGGCAAAATAAAGAAAAGTACAAATTTAAAGACATTCAAAGAAGACTTTTATTTCATATAAAAGTTTATCACATGTCTAAAGAAAGGCTTTACAAATGAGAACTTCTACAAAAAGAAAGATCCTAAAGCTACAGCCAGGCGCAGCAACTGCCATGATCCCCCTGCTAGGTGCATCATCTGTCAGGCGCATCATTATGATGTCTCGTCCAGGTGCATCATTCCAGCATCTCAACGTATGCGCATCTCTGTGCATAGTCAGAGCGAATCACTCTCTCTCATCAGCACCAATCAACTCTTGTATAGCAGGAGGAGGAGCTTTCCAAGCTCGACAAGGATCACGGCACGATGCCCTGATCTTCTGAAGCAACAGGCACACTCAGCAGCCTGTGGCTCTGCCAGCATAACAAAGACGGAGCGCGGTCGCCCCGATCTTTAAATGCAACAGACACCATCGCCTGTGTTGGGACTCAACAATCCCGATATTTGGATGCAACAGACACTATCAAAGAAGCTCAGAGCGATGGAAAGACTGGGGCAGCGCATCTTCACCCTCCGAAAAAGTTCGAGTCCGACAGTTCGCCAAGGCAGAGCTCCGGCCAAGTTCATCTATATATCGAAATAAAAATTGAAAGTAAAGCTTTCCCTCATGCGGCTATTTATAAGCATGGACAGCCTACACCCGAGTGCCAAATGGCCAACGTTCCAAATTTCATGCAATGAATTTGCATTAATAGCAAATGCATCCGTCGCCTCGTATTCGGCTAAGTCAAGGCAACCATTAACGCCTCGAAGAACCCAACAGGAAGGCCAAAGAGGATACGACACATTGGCAGATGCGTCGTCAATATCATGCGCTCTCCATGGATTCTCCCAGCAGGCCATAGCCATGCGCCCAGATTGGCACTAACCAATGCAACCCTCTCCATAAAATATTTAATGCTGAATGACAAAGGCGGCAACAAGAGCCGTCCAATCAGCTGTGCAAAACGAAGCGCCACTGATGTCAGCACCATTATTACACCTGGGATCAACAACGTGGTAGACCGATCATTCGTATGCGCCTCGTGGCCATACGCCCAGAAGACTGCATACGCCCCAGTGGTCATGCGCCCCTGGCTTACTTCTGATCCCAAGCAACAGAAGACTAGGCCATACATGTTCCTCAAAAGCCATGCGCCTGGACTTGCTCATGGCTCCTAAAGATCATGAGACCAAGTCGCCTCCCATGCGCCTGATTCTAGGTGCACCCTGATGTGAAGCTCTACATGCGCCTCAAAAGCCATGCGTCCAGACTCGTCTATGATGCCTAATACTCATAGACTAAGTCGCCTCCATGCGCCCGATCCTAGGCGTACCCCGACAGATCACTCTCCTCTAAAACTGAGATCTTTGAGCCACAGGCATACGCCACACATCCTTTGACTCAGTTCTATTCAAAGAATAGGTGCTAACCATCCAAGATCTCAGCAACAACTAAATCTCCATGACTTCCACGTGTCAGCTCCATCGCAGCCCAGCGCAGCAGTCCAGCAGATTCAGCTTCAATTCAGGGCGCATCAACCATATGCCCCTGCCAGCATCAGCCACGTGGCGTTTCTACGTCCAAAAACATCTGACATATACGCGCATGAGCAGCCAACCTGCTATCTATGAATAGAAGGATCATCCTTCACCCAACACGCAGATAAGGACGAATGTATACACATACAGAGGCTAGAAAAGACACTTAACATCCTCTTCTCCTCGCCACGCTCCGACAACCAGAGCAAACCAGACCATCAGAGAGTTCAAGATTGTCGTCAGATCGTCAACGGACTTAACATATTACCACTCGCTCCACCAACACAGTTCCGAGATAAAAACAAAAGTGTACTCCCAGGACTACGTCTAAGTCCGATATTATATACTTTTCTGTTTGTAATTGAAATACTAAAGTTTTAATTAATAAAACCTTGTCGCATTTTTGATGGCAAACAAGCTGGCGACTCTGCTGGGAACCTCTTTCTCTTCCAACGAGAAGGCTGTGTCGCATTCTGACGACATCAAACTCGACTCCTCCCATAAAACACTTATGGTACGTCTTAATCAACAGGCGTATGAGAAGTTCATCTCTGAAGGCAGCACAAGCCCTTTGAAGCAGCAGCCAAAGCCGAAGAAGACTCGCCAAGTCTGGGTGTGCAAGGCCGATGCACCTGGCACCGTCACTAAAGGAGATGCACCACCGCAGCTGGCCCTTCCTGCTGACATTCTCTGCAACAAAGATACTCCCACTGGTGCCGCACATCTGTCTGGGAAATGCAGTGTTGACTGCATTCCCCAACCGTCTTCTTTCCAGCCGAAGAAGATGCGCCAACGGAGCAGAGGTGCAACCAATCTCCAGTGCATGAGCTCTGGTGCACAGGAGAGAACGTCTATCTTCAATAGACTCACTCTCTGTCATGGCGAGACATAATTGGATTCTGAGTACTATGCGCCTTCGCGGGCTAGTACAAAGAAATCTAATGCAGCACAGGCCATACGCCATGAACTTGCTACGCCAACAGCAAACCAGAAGCTTGCGCTCAAAATCATATGTGTTACTGATGGTAAGCTATACAGAGTCGACTCGGGCGCATCTGTGCCAGAAACGAGTTGACTCTCAAAGTCTCTGTCCCACTTGGACGCATCTACTGCGTTTCGAACCAAGTTTGGCTGGGCAACTGCGATGTTGAGTCCATGCGCCCACCTGGGTGACGCACATGAAGTGGACTCAAGTTGCCATAAATGTTGTTCCTCTACTAATGATCTGGGCATATCTCATACGCATGAGCCAGATCAGAGGGTACAGTATTCATATGACCACCCTGGTACTCGGCTTTGCGATGCGCCTGATGGGGGTGTTAAAGTCAAACTCTTCCAACATAATTTGCGTAATATGATCAGTCATAAACGCATAACAGATGAGCCGACCAAAAAGCACAATGTGTCCCTTACAGGGTACACCTGTGCCACGGTCACATTAATTGTTGTTGTTACAAAATAGCAGCTCCACCACAAAGGCAGTTCGTGCTTCAGCGACTAAAAACTACGGCACCTATCCGACGTCGCCTCGGAAAGAAAGTGCCAATTGAAGACAAAGCAGAGCCCAAGATCGCTTCCTGTCATGTTGTCTCCTTATCTATGAGAAAGACAACCACCAACTCCTCAGCCTCTGCATCCAAGAATCAGCTGAGGAAGAGAAAAATAGTGGTCCCATTTCCAGGGGTGTATGAACGCACCCGAGCAAGGATCAAGGCCCTGGCAGAAGCAACAGCTGGGGGTAGTCAAGCCTCTAATAACCCTTCCCTCGAAGACGAAGAAGCGCTTCGATAAACCGACCATAACGTAGCGGGGGGTAGCCAACACGAGGCCTCAGAAGAAGAAGCCCCTCTACAGGAAAGCGAGGTCGAAAGTGAAGCCTCGACCGATCCATCCACTTCTATCCATGTCATGACAGCTTATATGGCAGGGGGTGGTGATGAAGGAGAATCAGATGCTCTAGCGCTAGACATCGTGTAGCGCATAGACATCCTTGAGGGGAGTCTCAAAACTCTCTATGCCTCCAAGTAGATCCTGATCTAGGCGGTGTTCGACATTCGAACCACTCTGGCAAAGGCACCTGTCTCCACCAACCCAGATCCAGGGGCCAACGGAGAATCAAGTATACCCTCTTAACGGCTATCTTCAGGCGTTGAACACCATACCGTACCGCGAGCATCAGCTCCCTCCAATATCCATCTTCAGGCCGTACCGCCTTTACCTGCTCCCAGCTCGACAGAAGACTTGATCGAGATGATCAGGGACCTGCGTGAATGCTTCGAGGCATAAAACAGGCAGAAAGAACATCAGAAGTTGGGGCTTCCTCAACCCTACCCTCTTGAGTAGAACAAGGTGGTTTATCTTCCCAAGTATAAACCACATACTCTAATGCCATACGATGGGAAGGACTCTCCTCGTCGGTACTTGACCTACTTTCAGTCTCAGACGGGGCATCTCCCAAAAGAAGATGCCTTGCTCATGAGTCTATTTGTCGGGGCTCTGAAGGGAGTTGCCTACGACTGGTACTGCAGTCTCCTTGATAACTCCATATCGTCCTTCGACGACTTGACATGCCTCTTCCTCGATCATTCTACGACGGAGAGAGAGACATGACCATGTCATCTCTAATAGAAGTACAGCGGACTGAGAAGGAGACTGTTCGAGAATTCATCAAGCGTTTCAGACAAGCATGCCTAAGGTTGCCTCCAGGCATGCCGGAACATGCACTCATCGACTCCTGCAGTATGAACATGATCCTCGTGATCAAGCTCTGGCTCAACTCTACTCCCCCACTCGATTGGAGGTCGTTGATCATTGAAGCCGAAGTTGCTGAGAAAAAGCGCGTAACGCTCACCTTCTGGTGGTTAACTTCTCCACCTTTGACGATAAAGGGAAAGAGCCTACGACCAGCAGTTGCAGCCGCGAAGCGAAAGGAAAGCAGGCATTGACTATCAATGCGTCTAACAATACGCAAGGTCCTGCCCAGAGGTCTCCTACCGCACCACGACCGAAGATGGTCTACTCCTTCCACGTTGAGGATACCTTACAGCTCTTTGAGATGCTGAAGCAGGGCGACAAAATCAAATTGCCTGATCCAAAGCGTCCTGACGAAGTAGACAGAGTCGACGACCCGAGGTATTGTCTCTACCATCGGTTCATTGGACATCCAACTAAAGACTGCTACATCCTCAAATACTATATACATCACATAATCAATGCGAACGTCATCTCAGTCGATTACAAGGAGAAGACAGTCTCAGCCAACATGGTGTCGCTCCAGTTCGGTACTTTACCGCCTACTACAGCTCAAGATGGCATCGTTCCTATCCCAAATGCGACAATGGAAGTAGTCAACCTTCCACCAACCCGCAACAACGTGGGTGGGCTCACACCACTCACAACATCCAAGGGAGAGATCTTGTGGGTTCACCCGGATCTCGTTCCAGGGCTGACTCAACCGGGGGTACCCTCTACCTCCAAAAATAAAGGCAAGAAGACCAAGTCTTGCCGAATGGCGACTTCTTTCCTTGAGGAAGCACTGCCCGTACAAAAGCGTTCACAGCAGAACGCCCAACCAGAGGAGGTTCCGTTTGAGGTGAGCCTCCTATCATCACTACAGCTGTCCAAGGAGAAGGTTCATCCCAACCTCCTGTAGCTAATAAACAAAAGACGAAGGAGGCCCGCTTCGACAGGCCACTTCGTAAAGACAACACTCCGGGGTTAGCTAAGCCCCACAACTTCGACATACTGGCACAACTGGCCAGTACTCCAGCAAGGCTTTTCCTATTCGAGCTCCTTCGTCTATCCAAAGATACTCGGGAGGCTCATTGCGAAGCCGTGAAGGACGCCAAGTCTTTCATCAGTCAGGTCAAACAACTTGACAATGATCCTACAGCATGTCCGTACTGCCATGATATGGGGGAGATCATCTCCAACATCACATTCACTCAACATAATATGTTGCTCGAGAACAATAGGCACAACAGACCCCTGTATTACACAGGGTATGTCGGTGCCATTAAGGTGGATCGAATGCAAATTAACCCTGGGTCTTCTCTCAGCATCACCCCCCGAACTCTACTTCAGACATTAGGGATCCTGATGCATCTCCTAACAGCGTCTTACACTACCATCAGTAGTTTCAACGCCAGTAAGAGCGAGCCGCAGGGGAAGATCTGCTTAAAGTGTCACATCGGCGATCTCCAGACTGAGGTGACTTGCTATGTTGTGGATGCAGACGTCAACTACAACATCCTGTTGGGACGGTCATGGATACATAAATACATGGTGGTGCCATCCACCCTCCATTAATGTATGAAATACGTATCCACCAGCGACATCATCTAAACAGAGTTTGCTGATGTCGATCCCTTCAGAGGGATTGAAGCCTTCTTTACCGACGTCGATCTGTATAAATTAATTTATCTCGAAGATGAAGCCAATGACACTGATGACGAGGCAGAAGCTGAGGTCGAAGCTGACTCTGAGGCGGACATGATAATCAATGCTCCCTTAAAAGTGCGACTCAAAGGGAGACCACCTCAAACATCGGCCCCTATGTAGTCAAACTCCGTAGGAAGGCGCCAGCTTCTCCGGGCACCACACCCAATGAAGCTCCATTGAAGATATGCCTCAAAGGCAAACCCCCTCATGTGGCGGCTCCCCTCATGGCCAAGCTACGGAGAAAGGCTCCAGCTTCCGGTACACCAACCGAGGCTCCCCTCAAGGTGTGGCTCAAAGGCAAGCCTCCTCAGTTGTCAGCAACCGTCAAGCCATAAAAGAAGAACTCGACGTCCTTCTCAGTACAGTCCCAGGAGCCAGCACGGGCCAAGCTCCCAAAAAACACTCCTGAACCTCCCAAGGCTGGTCCAGTTCTCACTGATAAAGAGCTTGGAGAGTACATATCGGCTAATGTCGATGCCCCATCCCTCGAAGATGTAATCCCTCGGGACAAGATCCCATATTTTATCAATAATAGAGTGTCTTTCAATTATTCTTGTCTTCCATATTGGAATACCATGCATACTCTAGGTAATGATCAACAGTCGTTGCAAACACAAAAAACGACTTTGAGTCATACAAATTGAGTCGTCCTGTACCAAGGAGTCTGTTACATAGTCCTACCTCGGAACAAGGACGAAAAGCCCATTATCTTTGGCAAAGTCTAGCGTCACCAAGACCCTCTACCGACAGAGACAGAACCCGACACCGGCAGAATGCAAATCTATCGGTACAACGATCGAGCTAAGTATCTCATCCAAAGATGGGTTACAACTTGAAGAGCGACCAAGGTCTGAACTACGGCAAAGGTCGACACCTTCCGGTACCAAAAGGGAATCCGTAAGACTACTATCACTGTACCCGACGGGGGGAGGGGGTAGGCTACATCATGCCTCCAATAACTCCAGAAGAATCAGAAGCAGAGGATGTCATACATTCTCACTCATCTGAAACTTCAACTTGGGACTCCGACACCAGCATCGGCTCGGTCTTCAGGTAGGTGCTGTCAGCCAACATGACATCCGTACATCCTTCAGAAGATAAAGAAGATGATCAAACAAGAGAGTTCTTCGAAGAAGAACCCTGGGATCAATGCCTAGGCGCACAATGGGAGTCTCGCTTTGAATTGCGAGAACCCCTACCGAAGATGAAGTCGAAAAGATCGACCTTGGGGATAGATCTTCATCCTAACCCATCTTCATCAACAAGAACTTGTGGGGGAGGACCGAGAATCCTTGATCCATATGGTCAAAGAATATCGATGTCTTCATCTGGAGCAACGAAGACATGCCGGGACTCGAGCCACAAGTCACAATGCACAAACTCAACATCTTACCTGATGCTAAGCCTGTTAAGCAGCAACAGCGGCGCTTCTGTCCTAACATCATGGACGCCATTGACAAAGAGATCGACAAGCTCTTGGATAGTGGGTTCATTCGTGAAGATCAATACCCCGACTGGGTAGCCAACATCGTCCCTGTCACCAAAAAGAACGAGAAGATCCGAGTCTGCATCAATTTTCGGGATCTCAACTCTACATGCCCAAACGATGAGTTCCCACTCCCGATCACTAACGTAATGATCGACAACACATGTGGCTTTGAGCGTATGTCCTTCATGGATGACTACTCAGGCTACAATCAGATCAAGATGTTCCCAAACGACAAGAAACAAACGTCGTTCAGAACTCCAAAGGGGGTTTATTGTCACACAGTAATGCCTTTTGGCTTGAAGAATGCTGGTGCCACATACCAACAAGCTATGAGCACCATCTTTCGTCAATACCTTCGAAAGACAGTCGAGTGCTATGTGGACGATATCGCCGTCAAGAGCCGTCTTAAGGGTGATCACCTACGAGACCTAAAGACAGTCTTCGACCTTATGCGGGCGCATCAGCTTAAAATAAACCCCGCTAAATCCTTCCTTGGGGTCTCTAGTGGAAAGTTCTTGGGCTTCATCATCACTGCGAAAGGCACTCATGTCGACCCCGAGAAGACTAAAGCCATCCTTGACATGGACCCTCCGAAGAACCTAAGAGAACTTCGAGGCCTACAAGGACGACTCGCCTATATCCAGAGGTTTATCACGAACCTTTCTGAAAAATGCCAACCCTTCACCAAGATTATGAAGAAGGGAGTTTCTTACGTCTGGACGGAAGAATGCCAGAAAGCTTTCGACGACATCAAACCTTATTTGGTAAGTCCCCCAGTCCTGGCGGCACCCGTCGCAAGCAAACCGTTTTTGCTTTATGTCCGAGCAATGGACCATTCCCTTGGTGCTTTGTTGGCCCAGAACAACGAAGCAGGCATGAGCATGCCATTTACTACCTCAGCAGGATAATGGTTAGGACCGAATACCGGTATAACCCTGTAGAAAAATAGTGTCTAGCCTTGGTATTCGCCATCCAGAAGACTCGCCACTATGTCTCAGGACAAACGATCCATGTCAACTCCCGAGTCAATCCACTAAGAATTCTCATGGCAAAACCAGGAGCGCTAAACTCTCGGTTGGCTACGTGGGCAATATTATTGACACCATATGACATGGTATTCGTACCATAAAAGGCTGTCAAGGGCCAAGCATTGGCCGACTTCCTAGCAGCGCACCCAATCCTGGAATCATCCACTCTACGAAGGTATCCCCGATAAGGTACAAGAAGCAAACATTACCGAAGAAAGCCCAGTCTGGCGGTTGTTCTTCGACGGTGCTTCCAGAACTGGCCCCAAAGGCCAAATTATCGCAAAAGTGGGGGTGGTCTTAATCTCTCCTGACAAACTAGTCATCCAACGTGCCTATTCTCTTTCAGAGCCGTGCTCCAACAATATTGCTGAGTACAATGCCCTCATCATGGGGCTTCAGTTAGCAAGACAGCTGGGGGTGAACTACCTTGAATCTTATTGTGACTCAAAGCTCGTCGTCAATCAAGTTCGAGGCCAATATGAGGTGCGCCATAAAGACCTCATCCCCTACCATAAAGCAGTGTAGGATATCATCTCAACCTTCACAGAATTCTTCATAGAGCATATGCCTCGACTGCAAAACTTGGAAGCTGATGCTCTGGCCGGCCTCGCAGCCTCATTGGCTACACTTATCGGGACTTAGCACTTCGTTACAGTGACGGGTCGGGACTTGGCTTGCCCTAGAAATAATCTGTGCATGCGAACAACTTATGGCATGGCCGCGGACCTTGGCATTAATGTCAGAGACTGGAGATTCCTATTCATCGACTTTGCCGTCTATGAAATCCTCCCGGAAGATCCGAAGGAGGCAGTCTCAGTCAGAAGGCGCTTTCTCCATTTCCATTATGATACAGCCTCCAAAATGATGTGCCGGTGCTCCTATGATGGACTTCTCATCCGATGTCTATCTAACGAAGAGGCCGCTGAAGCTCTTCGAGAAGCTCATGATGGAACGTGTGGAACTCATCAACCAGGTCCAAAGCTAAAGGATCGACTTCGACGCATGGGCAATTATTAGCCCACCATAATGGCCGATACTGTCGAGTATACAGAGAAGTGTCGTGCCTGTCAGCTGTACGTCGACTTCATCCACAGACCGTTAGAGCCTCTACACCCGACATTTGTCTCTTGGCCATTTGAAGCCTGTGGCATGGATATAGTGGGGCCTATCACCCTCCTTCGTCAAGGAGACATCGCTTTATCCTAGCAGTCACCGACTATTTCTCTAAATGGGCGAAAGCAGCACCTCTTACAGAGATGAAAAGCTCACGAGTGATCAGCTTCATCAAGCATGACGTCATCTACCATTTTGGGTTACCCGAAGGATTATCTACGATAATGGCCCATAATTCATCAGCCATGTGTTCAATAGATTCTGCGATAAGAACCGCATTCAGAACGTGGCATCATCCGCTTACAATCCGACAGCAAACGGGTTAGCTGAAGCTTTTAATAAGACCATCGTCAAGCTCCTCAAAAAGGTCATGTTATCCAATAAGCACAATTGGGATGAGAAGCTCGACGAATGCCTTTAGGCCTATCATACAACGGTACGAACCCCGACGGGCAACACACCATTCTCCATGGTTTACGGGAGCGAAGCAGTGCTACCACTGGAGATTCAAATCCCCTCACTCCGAGTGGCGATCACAAATCAACTGACGGAAGAGGACAATCAACGTTGTCGTTTACAAGAGTTGGAAGCGCTGGACAAAAAATGCCTCTTGGCTCAACAGCGCATCGAACTTTATCAAGCCCGCATATCACAAACTTTCAATAAAAGAGTCCGACAAAGGACTTTCCAAGTGAGCGACTTGGTTCTGGCAGTCAGGAGACCGATGATGATGACTCACAAAATACCGGGAAAGTTTGAACCCAAATGTGAAGGACCCTTCATCATAGAGACGATATACTCAAATAGTGCTTATCGTCTCGTTCAAGCTAATGGGGACTTGTTCATGATGTCCATCAACGGCAAGTTCCTGAAAAAGTACTTTTCTTGACCTCCATCAAGAACGTACTGCCTCTCTCAAGAGAGAAGACTGGTGAACTTGACCAAACCAAGTTCACACCCCTTCTCTTGACAAATCATATGATTCTGGAACCCAATTGTTTCGTTGCATTCTATCCCCAGTAGAGGAACAACCACATCCACATTACCTCTGAGTTTCTTCTCTACACCTCATCAAGCAGGATCCTGCATCGTGTAAGATCATGCTTAAATACAATGTTTACCACGTCCACATTATCTATGAATAAACATTCTGTACAACAATCCCTGTGTTATTGTACTATAGAACATCCACGTCCATATTATCTCTGAGTTGTTCTATAAACCCCCATAGAGTTCATTCCTACCATGTCTATATTACCTCTGAGTAGGAAAGCTCCACTATTTTAGCCTATATTTACCATGTCCACTTTACCTCTGAGTATATATGTCGGTCCTCTCTCTCAACTTATTATTCATACCTAACACGAAGGTACGCCAAGGGTAATAAGTCTACACAAAAATTACCCCATATTTACCATGTCCATACTACCTCTGAGTGAATGTGTCGATTTTCTCCGTGAGTAACTTACTATCTGCACCCAGAAACCAAGGTGCGCAATAGATAATGGGTCCACAAAAATCATAGAAAATGAACAAAGCAGAAAATTCTTCAGTTAAACAGAAAAAAAGATTACATCGATATCGAAAAGAAATAAACTACATCTTCAGGTTTCTTCAGATCTCAGAAACACAAAGACAAAATAGGGACAGTGACTTTATTCATATTCTCGAAAACGGCGATTGCAAAGCAACCTACGAATCCTCACAATAGGGATCATAGTTGCGTTGAGGCATGTACTATTCCCTCAGCCACTTTGCATACGAAGGCTCAATCTGGTTGAGGTCTTCTATAGGGATGGGTGGGTCAGTCCCGATGCTGCGACTCTCTGACGGTGGCTCCTTCTTAACTTCATCCTTGGGAGCAATCTCTTCCTTGATGGTCATTGGTTCTTCCTCGACCTCGACCTTTGGTAACACATCCTCTTTAACCATCATCGGCTCTTGTTTGACCAGAGGAGGCAGTAACTCTTCCTTTATGAGAGCCTCCGCCTTTGGCATGAATACTACAACAGAGTCAAAGAAAAGTTAGCAAAAAGACTTAGAAGCTCAAAACAAGTATCTGAGGCGCATCAACAAATCTAGCTCTTCAAACTAGGTCGAAACCCATGCGCACATATAGAACCTCATCAATGGCGCATCATCAGGACCTAAGTCCACGTGCGTCAGCAAGTGAAGCTTCGGCGCATCATCCATGCGCATAAGCAAAGGAAGCTTTGGCACATCATCAAGACTTAAGTCCATGCGCGTCAGCTAAAAGGACTTCGGCGCATCATCAAGACAAAAGTCCATGCACGTAAGCCTAAGCACATCCACATAAGGTGGCTCATCTACAGTTGGGATACCTCAACATCACTGCAACAAACACCAAGGCAAAAGAATACCCACCGAGCACTTCCGGGCGAACGTCGGCGTGGGTCGCCCTGATGACAGGGACTTCCTCCGTGTCGACCTCCAAGGGTTCATTGCCTCGGCCCCTTCCTCGGCTAGCAGCACCGCCTCAGAGAGTCTTAGGAGCCATCTCTTTAAACAAAGAAAAGAAGGGAGAAAAGAGCTCTGAGGAAGGAGAAAGCTTTTGCAGAAAGTAGAAGACTCTCTCTCCTCACAGTCGCCTATTTATAGGCTTGGCCTCGCACGTAAATCGATAAGGCGTGACGTCAGCAATCAGTCACCTCACGTCTCAAGAAACAGACGGCTGCTTATCTTCAGAAGATCATCATTAATCTTTCCTAAGATCCAGGCACTATCTCTTCAAAGAAGAAGCATGCACCCTAAGGGTATGCGCCTAAACAACAAGCTTTCCCCACAGTGACGCACAGAGTGACTATACGCCAAAAAAAGTCATGTGCCTAGGCGAAGGGCATGCGCCCAGAGTCGTTAATCCCCATGCTTCTTATTCAAAGTATTCCAAAACTTGCCTAGAAAGTTTTGAAAACTTTGAAGGGGGTCTTGTAGAAGCATAGAATTTCGGGCGCATCTATAGGCCAGAATCCTATGCACTCAACCCAACCATGCGACCAACTCAAATGTGCCATGAAGCTCAAACAGATACTTGGCACAGCAAAGAAAAGTACAAATTTAAAGACATTCAAAAGAAGACTTTTATTTCATATAAAAGTTTATCACATGTCTAAAGAAAGGCTTTACAAAGGAGTACTACAAAAAGGAAGATTCTACAGCCACAGTCAAGCGCAGCAACTGCCATACGCCCCCTGTCAGGCACATCATCTGTCAGGTATATCATTTTGATGTCTCGTCCAGGCGCATCATTCTAGCATCTCAACGTATGCGCATCTCCGTGCATAGTCAGAGCGAATCACTCTCTTTCATCAGCACCAATCAGCCCTTGTGTAGCAGGAGGAGGAGCTCTCCTAGCTCGACAAGGATCGTGACATTACCTCGATCTTCGAAAGCAACAGGCACACTCGGCAGCCTATGGCTCTGCCAACATAATGAAAAATAGAGCACGGTCGCCCCGATCTTTGGATGCAACAGGCACCATCGGCCTGTATCGGGACTCAACGATCCTGATATTTGGATGCAACAGACACTATCACAGAAGCTCAGAGCGACAAGAAGACTGGGACAGCGCATCTTCACCCTCGAAAAAAGCATAATTTCAACAGTTCGCCAAGGCAGAGCTCCGGCCAAGTTCATCTTTACATCGAAATGAAGAATGAAAGCAAAGCTTTCCCTCATACGGCTATTTATAAGCACGAGCAGCCTACACCCAAGTGCCAAATGGCCAACGTTCTAAATTTTATGCAATGAATTTGTATTAATAGCAAATGTATCTGTCGTCTCATATTCGACAAAGTCAAGGCAACCATTAATGCCTCGAAGAACCCAACAGGCGGGCCAAAAAGGATGCAGCATATTGGCAGATGTGCCGTCAATATCATGCACTCCCTTTGGATGTACCCAACGGGCCATAGCCATGCGCCCAAATTAGCACTAACCAATGCAACCCTCTCCATCAAACATTTAATGCTGAATGACAAAGGCGACAACAAGAGACGTCCAATTAGCTGTGTAAAATGAAGCGTCGCTGATGTCAGCACCATCATTACACCTGGGGTCGACAATGTGGGAAACTGATCATTCATATGCGCCTCGTGGCCATACGCCTAGAAGACTGCATATGCCCTAGCGGTTATGTATCCCCCGACTTACTTCTGATCCCAAGCAACAGAAGACTAGGCCATGCATGTGCCTCAAAAGCCATGCACCTGGACTTGCTGAAGGCTTCTAAAGATCATGAGACCAAGTTGTCTCCCTTGCGCCTGATCCTAGGCACACCATGATGTGAAGCTTTGCATGCGCCTCAAAAGCCATGCGTCCAGACTCGTCTATGATGCCTAAAACTCATAGAATAAGTCGCATCCATACGCCCGATCCTAGACACACCCCGACAGAACACTCTCCTCCAAAACCGAGATCTTTGAACAACAGACATACGCCATGTGTCCCTTGACTCAGTTCTATTCAAAGAATGGATGATAACCACCCAAGATCTTAGTAACAACCAAATCTTCGCGACTGCCACGTGTCAGATCCATCGCAGCAGTCCAACATATTCAGTTTTAAATCAGGACGCATCAACTATGCACCCCCGCCAGCATCAGCCACATGGCATTCCCACGTTCAGGCACATCCGATATATGCTTGCATGAGCAGCCAGCCTGCTATCTATAAATAGAAGGATCATTCCTTCATCCAACACGCAGACAAGGACGAATATATACACATACAAGGCTAAAAGAGACACTTAACGTCCGCTTCTCCTTGCCACGCTCCGGTATCCAAAGCAACCCAGACCTTCAGAGAGTTCAAGATCGTCGTCAGATCGTCAATAGAGTTAACACATTACCACTCGCTCCACCGAGACAATTTTCAGATAAAAACAAAAGTGTACACCTAGGACTACGTCTAAGTCCTATATTGTATACTGTTCTGTTTGTAATTGAAATACCAAAGTTTTAATCAACAAAACTTTGTCATATTTTTTATGGCAAACAATACTGTCTAAGGATGATTCTGCTATTCAGACGCACACGACACACCATGCGTCTAGAAGAGGCTCTACCAATGGGCCATTAACTAAGCCATGTGCTTCTCATGGGAAGAAGAACACTAAGAGGGCGCATGCTAATCATGCACCTGTGAGGCAAATTAACATTGGTGATGGAGCTCTTTACTCCAAAACGGGCTAAAAGAATGTACAACTTTTGAATTTTGGCATAGGAAAACACTATAATACTAAAAATTCAAAGGTTGGAACCTCTGCCTCATACTTGGTGAATCGAATTGAGAGTTCTGCTTCAATACATAACTCTAGATGCATAACTGGAGAGAAGAAGTCTGTCTTACATAGACTTTCATCCTCGTCAGATTCTATGTGTTGTGAAGGAGGTTCGGCTCATGCGTCCCTACATGTTATGCATGCTGATGATAGAAAGCTATACATGCTGTAGCCCATACGCCCCAATCATCCATGCGTATTTCTTCCATATGCTATGGACTCATGTACATTGCTTTCCAATATACCTAAAATGAGTCCGCATGATAAAACAACTCCAGACCTAAGTACTGGATGTTCCCATGTACACAAAATAGGTCAACTAGTTAAGAAACTTACACTTTCATGCATGCACTTTGTCCATTCGCATAGAAAGCGAAAGAAGGTTGTACACCCTTCTATTGAGTTGCGTGATTTGTTTCGGCATGAGCGTAAATCAACAGAGATGTCATCAAACACAGTTATGTCATGTCAAAGACATTCATGTACAAAGATTGTTATTAACTGTTGGTGCTCAAAGACGGTTGATCAACTAATTAGGTAATCTGTCTGCACCATATTGCAACTGAACTCTCCAAATTTGTCGTGTCTCCGACGACAACTTTTTGATGATGAAGATGAGTTAAAGGAGGCCTCGTTCTATGTGACCTCCAGTCAAGTGATGATCAGGCCTCGGTCTATGAAGATGAGTTAAAGGAGGTCACAGAGCTACTTCACCTGAAGGTGTTTACCAAGGAATCTGTTCCCAATCTAGACAGCCTTCTGTTGCACTCCAAGTTCCCGAACAAGATAATGATAGGGTTAGCATTCTCCTAGTTGTTGACCATTCCATATCTCAATCCGATGACAGAGTACCTCATATTTAAAAAAATATAAAGTTTTACAGTCAGGATCAAACAGTACTAATAATGCTTCCCTGCATACTTCTTCATCGGGTAGTCCATGTACAACTTTTGTGCATGTGACAGGTAATAAAGAAAGCGATAATAATAATTGATAGAGAATTCATAATCTGGAGAGCATGTTACAAAATATCATGACGATGATGTAGCAAATGCAAATAACAATGAACTTGGAAACAACTCTACATCAATCTCATCCGTCAACTCAAACATTTGTCGATCAAGATACAGTGGGGTGTCATTTAACCCTAATCCATCACTGGTAGTTGAAAATGTCTCTACGCCAGTGCTACAAAGATACGACTAGCTATCACACAGAACACCTCTACAAACCAGTCGATTGATACTCTTGAAGCTATTCGGGGTATCATTGCTCGATTGGATGATATCACTTCAAATGAGGAACTACATCAAATGGGAATGTCACGTCCTTATCCTTCAGAATAGGATATTATGGTTTGTCCTCCAAAGTACAAACTCCAATCTCTGATTCCTTACGATGGAACTAGTTCCCCGAGGCAACATTTGATATACTTTTACTTCTAGGCCGTTCACATATCGAAGAATAATGCATAAATTTTTAAATTATTATTGGCACCTTGAAGGGAGTAGCATTTGAAATGTTTTGTAATCTGTTTGACGATTGTATTAAAACTTTCAAAAACTTGGAGAAGTTGTTCCTCACTAGATTCTATGAAGGGACAAGTGATGTCTCTATCTCAAAGCTTATTACTGTAAATTAAGAGAACAAAGAGCCGACTCATGAGTTTATCGAACGGTTCAGAAGATTATCGATGAAGTTGCATCCCGAAACTACGTAGTCGGTGTTAATCAATACATACAGGGGTAATTTCTTACCCACAGTCAGATTCTGTATTGGTCCCGAAGATTATAATTATTGGCTAGCATTTATAATTGCTGCCAAAAAGGTTAAAGAATCAGTCTAGGTTCTACATTTGGTTGTTGACATCACCCAAAGATAAAGGAAAGCATTCCCAGAGCAGCAACACTTCTGGGAAAACCAATAAAGGGAATGAGTCCTGTACAGTGGGTGTTTTCGTAACTGCTTCCCAGCCTAAACAAAAAAGGTCCAGTTGCTACAAAGCGTAAGCCACATTACACCTTCTAGGTACTGATGAAGGAAAATAAGTTACAACTACCTCTCCTTCGAAGGCCTGAAGAAGTAGGGCAAACCAATGATCCAAAATATTGCTTTTACCATCAGTATGTGCATCACCCTACAAAGGATTGCTACATATTGAAGAATCATATTCAGCAATTGTTGGATTCAAAGGCCATCACACTACATACGGATAAGAAACAGGTTTCTACAAATCTTATTTTTCTCTAATTTAGTAACCTCCTTGTAATTGAAGTTCAAGATGGTGTTACTCCAATACCGAAGATGATATTACAATTCGTCAATCTTCCTCTAGTCCGGGATCAGACAGCAGGACTCGTACCACTCACTACTCAGCATTGTGAAGTCGTATGGATCCATCGCGATCTTCTTGAAGATATGGTTCCAAAATCAACCTTGTCCACTTCTAAGATGTAGAGCAAGAAGAAGAAGGGTAAATCATGTAATATGATCAACAAAGCTCTAGTCGGGGAAACAAGATTTGGAAAGGCATACTGTAACCCCACTTTTCTATGTATGGAATTTAAAATCTCTTTCTAAATTATAATTTTGGATAAACAAATTTTTGAATAATAATTTTATGACCTTTTGGAGGAAAGATTTGAATTAGTGGCAAAGTGGTAAAATTCTAAATTAGTTACAACTAATTGGAGTGGTCCCCACTCACTAACAAACTTCCTAACCAAATTTCTAACAGATTTTGGGGGGTATTATGTAATTACTCAATTGATTTGAATCCTAATTGCAAGATTTTTCTTTTCTTTCCTTCCCTTATATAACACTCTAAGGAGGAGAGGGAGAATGGATTTCTCATTTTTTCCATTCAGTAGAGGCTCCTCCCCAAATCGAGCACTACTCATCTTCTTCAATTTTTTAACCCCTCAAATTCCCTAATCCTAACCCTAAGTTCGAACTGGCCATGGCCGCTTCATCACTTCATACTAGTGGCTAGTTGACCTCTCTCAGAGGCAAGGCAACTTCTCTTCGATAGCGGACGATCCTTTCGGCGGTCGTACGAGCGTTCTTCGGCGACGCAGCGGCTTCCTTCACGTGTTCGAGACTCTTCTAATCTAAAAATTTGACACTTGGTGAGTTATTTGACACCTCAATTTCCAAAAATTGTTTGGTTTCGTTTTGATCCATCCATTTTCTCTAGATCGGCTGAGCTTGGTATGGATCGATCGGATCGAATGGAAGTTCCATCTTATTCTAGAGTCTCTTCAGATCTGGTGAGCATTTGGATTTGATTTTCTCTTTTGTGTGTTCTTCCATATTTTGGATTATTGATCGATGGATCCGTGGCAAATTTTGTTCATGGATTAAATTTGAGGATTGCGTTTAAAGTAAGTTCATGGTCGAGCCGATAATTGGGGAAAGTGAGTGGTTCGATCTGAGATTCTCCATTCTTGATCTGATTTCTCAATTCCGCAAGGGACAGCAGCTATTCTTCTAAATAAACTCTTCTTTTCTTGTGTACGGTACATGTTTGTTGGATTGTCACAGAGAATTCTTTTGGCGACTAGATATAGAGGAGTCGTGTTCAATTCTGGGATTAAGTCTATTATCATTAGAATATGTATTCTCAGGTACGACTCCTCTTCTATTGAGATTTCAACTAGTTACTTTGAATTTGTTTGGTGCCAAGTTAGGATCGATATATTTGGTGTGGCATGTCGCACGTGTTGCGTATAGGTATCGTTGGGTGGGTGTACTAGATCTGTAGCTGTCACCCCCAGTTTCTAAAAATAGGGGTATTTTTGTCATTTTCCACTTTTAAAATTATTTTGGAATTATTTATTTATTTATTGTATTATTTTGGGGTTATTTGAATCGGGTTCGAATTTCAATTCATTCTGACTTGTTTTGACTTGTTTCGGGGACCCGGGGTATTTTGACCTTAGCGGGCCCACACACTAGCTAGCCATGGCCCACATGTTAGATATTTTGGTTAGAGACTAGACTATTATTTTAGTTAATATTTAGTTAGAGATTAGTGGTTTCGGTTTGACTAAACTACCCCCGGTTTAACCCTTTTCCTATTTTTAGCCATTTAATTCATAGGAGGGCAAACTTGTAAATATCATATAGGACAAAACCCAAGGGGGGGTGGCCGGCCACATCATGAGAGGATAGGGAGGAGAGAGAAAACCATTCCTTTCATTCCAATCCACTTTTTCTTCTTCTTCCCCAAAGGCTCCATCTACTTTTTGAAGCTCCATTGATTTTCCTCCTCCAACCAAGGTGAATCCTTCTCCAAAGCTTTTTCTTTTCTCATGTAGATCATGTAGGAACCCTTCATGATGATTTCCATGGTGGTGCCATCATTTGAGACCATTTTTGTGTCCTTTGGACATTTCTAGGGGTGTCCACATGTAGGATTGTGTCCCAATAGGAAAAGCCCCCTTTTTGACTCATGGATATTATTTTAATATTGTTTTTGTGTTGTTCTTCATTTTATTCCAGATTTTTGCTTGTTAGAGAATGAGTTTATTCATGTATCTTAATGTATCATTTTCATTCTTTTACTTGTTTATATATTTGTGGTTATATATGTATATTTCTATATATATATATAGATAGATGTATATATATATGGTTTATATCTATAGTGGGGGAGTTTGTGAGGTGTTGTGATGTGTTGGGTGCCCATATAGGACAGCCATGGCCGGCCCCAATTAGAGGGTGTTGGGGTTGGTTTTGGTGAGGTGTTGGTGTTGGTGTTGGTGTTGGTGTTGGTGAAGTGGTGTTATTTGTGTGTTTATTTGTGATAGAGGGGAGTTGTAGAGATGGGTTTGTGGAGTGATTTGTGGGGGTGTTAGAGTAGTGTTGTGCTGCTGAAATTTCAGCAGTGACTAGGACCAAATCATCCCCAAAATAGCCTATGAGCAGCCCACATTTATCCCCTACCAAACTAGTCCATAAAACCCCTTAAAACCCTTCCAAAATCCCTCAAACTTCCACCCTTTTTAGCCACCAATTCACCTATAGTTAGGTCCACTTTTAAACCCAATATGACAGCTCCTAATCACCACAAAATCAGTCCCCTCCTCACTACAAAATCTGTCCATTTACCTTTGTGTGTGTGTGTGAGTGTTGTGAGATGTGTGTGAGTGTTTTGTGAGGTGTTTTGAGTGTAGTTTGGTACCCATAGGTAGCCTATTGCCTAAACTAGTAGGAAACCTATTAGGAAACCTATAGAGAGGCCTATTAGAGTGTGGTGTCATGTGAGGGTGAGTGGTGTTAGTGAATGGGGTAATAAAAGGGTAAATTCATGATATAGGATAGGTAATAAGGTAAACCTATACCCCGTATCCTAACATAGCCTAGATACTTAGGATACCCAATTTTCTTGGTAGGTAAACCTTAGATAGGTTGATATCTAGCTACCCTAAGAAGCCTAGGCTAGTGCCATGGGTATTTGCAAGGTTTCATTAGGTTTTGGCAAGGTATCGAGATTTACCTTAGAAGGGTAAATCCTAGTTTTGCCTAGAAATAGGATACTTGTGTTAGAAGCCTAAGAAGGTGTTAGAACTTGATCCCCGTGGTTGGTAATGATCAAATATGGTACTCTAAGACTAGTTTTGACGTCGGTTGACCGTTTTGACCAAAAGTCAACAAAAGTCAACCGAAGGTCAAACTTAGCCTTTAAGCGACCCGATTTGACCGAAACCAACCCAGAGTTGACCAGTTGACTAAAAGTCAATAGTTGGTCAACATTAGACTAGTTTAACCTAGAGTTGACCATAGTTGACCATAGTTGACCAGAGTTGACCAGAGTTGACTTTTTGACCAAAAGTCAACTGTAAGTCAACCGTTGATCCCGATTGACCTAGTTTGACTTGGAATGACTTCCAGTGACCTAGTATGACCTAGTATGAACCAGTATGGACCTAGTATGACTCAGTTTGACCTAGATTGACCTAGTTTTGACTTAGACTTGCATTCATGACTTGTATTAGTTTCCTTTTCAGTATTTAGCCCTGTTTGACTCATAGTATCTTATTTTAGGTCTGTGATCACTCTGAGTATTTGTTCACCTATCAGCTCAGGACCACAGGCGAGTACATTCACTGATAGTTTTCATTGTCTTGATATCTGCTATATCCGATTCAGTTGTAGTGTTATACTCGATTTCCAGTCACGGCAGTACACGGACTAGTATATATTGGATCATGACATGGGATGTTGTTCCTAGAGTTTCATGGTATATTGATACATGTTCTGTCTTGTTTCAGTGTATTGGTATAGACACCGATTTCAAAAGGGGACTTGCTACCCTCTTATGGAATCTCGTGTCATAACGTGTCATGTCCAGATCCATTGTACTATTCGGGGATGGAGGAGTTATTAGTGGTTGTGTGATCAATTTCCACATGGTTCTATGGTACTCATGGTTCATAGCTATACCCTCACCTCACGACGGGTAAAGCCTTACCCTACGGTTCATAGCTTTCCATGGTGACCGGCCTTATCGTTTCTATTGTATTCATGGTTCATAGTCGGTCAGATGGAAAGCCTTTCCCAAGCCGATCACATGACGCACTAATAATTCAAGGCACCTTTTATATTTATTATCTTAGGGTGACTAAGTTCTGTTCGGGAGAAGGGTTACAACCCCGGTCCTTGTTTGGTTTAAGGGTTGTAACTCGGCTTCCGAATAGTTCCCAAGTCATCCTATATACACATATACATTATCGTCCTTTACAGTACTCACATCATGATATATATTTCCAGTTGATTTTGTCTTGTATTTCATTATACTGTCTCTTATAGCTTTTGTCAATTCACATGGAACTGCTGTTAGTGTTTGTACTTGCTCATTTTCCTGACAGGATACCGTTGACAAATTTTACAGATGATTTAGAGGGTGATTGCCCGACTTACTACAGGGATAGAGTCTGATGGACTTGACTTAGACAGGGGCTTAGTGGTAGAGCCTCTTGACTTCGCCCACCCGGAGTAGCCTAGTTAGTTAGGTTTGCATGGCCTGCGAGCCAGCAGTTTATTTCAGTTGTAGCATCTTATACTTATATTATTTCTGAGACTCTGGATTTGTGTTAGCTGTGGCTTGTGGATATTTTCTGGACTCGATCTTGCTTATTCTATCATATCTCTTTTCCATGCTTTCTACCTTAGTTTTGATTATGTGATTGAGGCAGTATTGCTCTATTCCTCCGTTCGGAGTGTATATACTGTACAGGTACATTTATCTGTTTAGTCGTAGTATTTACAGACCCTATATACAGCGTTCTACCACCGATACTGCGGCGTAGGCTGGACGTAACCGCTTCTCGTGCCCCTAATCAGGGTGCGGGTCGTGACACATTTTTGTGGTGGCCCACGCAGGTCAGTGTCGCAACTAGTGCGAACTCGTAATGGTGCTCGACTTAGAGTGCTAATTACGAGCCTGCGATTAGGATATAGGATTAGGGTATGATAGGAGTTACTCAATCACATGCTAGAAAATCTCTGATCTTTTGATTACCATGACAAATTCTTTTGCAATGAATTTAATTGTCCGTCTTTGATATTCCTATCATGTGCCATATTGATCTCTTGGGTTTAATTCATCTTCAGGATGACAATCACTCGTTCTCAGGCAGCGGGTCCTAGTGCAGTTCCAGAGAGGTCAGATCAGGGAGGTCCTCCACCTCCGGCTACGGGACTGACAGTCGAGAGTGCAGTAGCATCAGTTCCTGCCCTTCAGGCAGGAGTAGCAGCGGCAGTTCCCGGAGGTCTTCCACCTCCAGCTGGGGGAGCTGCAGTTCAGGGAGCAGCCACATCAGTTCCTGCCCTACCGGCGGAAGCACCGGCAGCGACGGTTTCAGGAGGTCTTCCACCTCCAGCAGCGAGACCGTCTATGGTCATTCCAGACATTCTTCCACCACCGCCTCAGCTACCGGCAGACACCCAGGAGATGATGGCCCTCCTGCAGCAGATGTTGCAGACGCAGCAGCGCCAGACAGAGGTGTTGAGACAGACGATGGAGAACTCGCACCAGTTAGCTATGGCAGCAGTGGAGAGAGGTGCACCGGCTACAGTTGAGGGAGCACCAGCACAGCAGCAGGGCCAGGGGAGGCCCGGTACACATCTCGACTTCCGGAAGATGAACCCGCGAGATTTCAAGGGTACCGAGGGTATCCTATACGCGGACGACTGGCTAGAGGATGTCCAGCGGAGTCTAGAGTTGGCAGAGGTTCCGAGAGCTTTGTGGGTGACTTCTGCAGCGAGCCAGTTCTTCGACATAGCGCTGAGGTGGTACCGCACGGATCCGCGTGCGTCAGTGAAGGGATTGTCTTGGGAGGACTTCAGGAAACTCTTTAAGGAGAAGTTCTACCCGGACGTAGCCGTGTCAGCTTTAGAGGGGCAGTTTGCCAGTCTGGAGTAGGGGAGCTCGTCGGTCGACGAGTACGCAGCAGAGTTTTTCCGCCTGAGCAGGTTTGCACCGAGTTTGGTTCAGGATGAGGGGTGCAAGGCCCGGAAGTTCAGGAGGGGTCTCATTCATGCAGTGCGCACTCGCACATCTGGGCGACGAGACGCGACATTTGAGCAGATCTTGATGGAGGCTCAGATTGCGGAGGAGGACTTCGGCCTCAAGCCGAAGAGGTGCAGTGACGCTTTGGGATCCAGTTCGAGTGCAGGGCCAGCGAAGCGCCCATATTTCCAGCAGAGGCAGTTCCAGCAGCAGCAGCCTCAGTTGCAGTTTCAGCAGGCACCGACGCGTGCCCAGCAGCATCAGGGACAGGGCCGGAGGCAGGATGTCCAGTGTACCTTCTGCAAGAAGATGGGGCACACCCGGGAGGCTTACAGGATGAAGCTGGGAGTCTGTTTATTCTGTGGAGCTCCAGACCACCAGGTGAGGGACTGTGCTGTCCGTGCAGCTAGCCAGACAGGCCAGGGCAGAGTTCAGCAGGCTAGAGGAGGCCAGCAGGGGCATGCTTTCACCATGGCAGTTGAGCCCACCCAGGCAGTAGCAGAGCAGAGTGCAGGTTCCGATCTTTCTATCTCATTTTCGCATTTGCTTTCTTATTAACTGTTTGAAATTCGATTCCATCTGTTCCTTGTCTGTTTGATGAAAGTTGTTCTTGTGGAGTGATTTTTTTTCCTGAGATAAGTCGTATGGGCTAGGTCGCCTCGATTATGAGATTTTAGAATCCTCTAGGGTCATGCTAGCAGGCATAGTGAGGACATATAGTCGGATTATGGTCGTATTTTTGGGTGTGGGAATTTAAGGTTTTCGCTGCCAAGCTTGCGGCAATGCAAAAATTTTAAATACCATGATTCTAGAGGTATGTACCGTAGTTGAGGACTCTGTGATTATCGTAGCCTTGCTCACCGGCATGACGGAGATTCTGAGTATCATGATTATTGGACAGACGCATATGATTATCAAATTGCATAAAATTTTTGTGTTGCTTCGTTTTAAGTTTTTGAATAATTCTTTTAAGGTGGATAGACTTAAATTTGTGAGAAATTTTAAAATTTTATAAATTTAGTTATTTAATTCCTGCTTTGAGTTTGAGTTTTTTTTAAGAACAAATTTGCCATGACTTGTGAATTTGAGATTTTACTATTGTTTGGTTTTAATTTCTAGGACGAAATTTTTTAAGGTGGATAGATTTGTCACCCCCAGTTTCTAAAAATAGGGGTATTTTTGTCATTTTCCACTTTTAAAATTATTTTGGAATTATTTATTTATTTATTGTATTATTTTGGGGTTATTTGAATCGGGTTCGAATTTCAATTCATTCCGACTTGTTTTGACTTGTTTCGGGGACCCGGGGTATTTTGACCTTAGCGGGCCCACACACTAGCTAGCCATGGCCCACATGTTAGATATTTTGGTTAGAGACTAGACTATTATTTTAGTTAATATTTAGTTAGAGATTAGTGGTTTCGGTTTGACTAAACTACCTCCGGTTTAACCCTTTTCCTATTTTTAGCCATTTAATTCATAGGAGGGCAAACTTGTAAATATCATATAGGACAAAACCCAAGGGGGGGTGGCCGGCCACATCATGAGAGGATAGGGAGGAGAGAGAAAACCATTCCTTTCATTCCAATCCACTTTTTCTTCTTCTTCCCCAAAGGCTTCATCTACTTTTTGAAGCTCCATTGATTTTCCTCCTCCAACCAAGGTGAATCCTTCTCCAAAACTTTTTCTTTTCTCATGTAGATCATGTAGGAACCCTTCATGATGATTTCCATGGTGGTGCCATCATTTGAGACCATTTTTGTGTCCTTTGGACATTTCTAGGGGTGTCCACATGTAGGATTGTGTTCCAATAGGAAAAGCCCCCTTTTTGACTCATGAATATTATTTTAATATTGTTTTTGTGTTGTTCTTCATTTTATTCCAGATTTTTGCTTGTTAGAGAATGAGTTTATTCATGTATCTTAATGTATCATTTAGATTCTTTTACTTGTTTATATATTTGTGGTTATATATGTATATTTCTATATATATATATAGATAGATGTATATATATATGGTTTATATCTATAGTGGGGGATTTTGTGAGGTGTTGTGATGTGTTGGGTGCCCATATAGGACAGCCATGGCCGGCCCCAATTAGAGGGTGTTGGGGTTGGTTTTGGTGAGGTGTTGGTGTTGGTGTTGGTGTTGGTGTTGGTGAAGTGGTTTTATTTGTGTGTTTATTTGTGATAGAGGGGAGTTGTAGAGATGGGTTTGTGGAGTGATTTGTGGGGGTGTTAGAGTAGTGTTGTGCTGCTGAAATTTCAGCAGTGACTAGGACCAAATCAGCCACAAAATAGCCTATGAGCAGCCCACATTTATCCCCTACCAAACTAGTCCATAAAACCCCTTAAAACCCTTCCAAAATCCCTCAAACTTCCACCCTTTTTAGCCACCAATTCACCTATAGTTAGGTCCACTTTTAAACCCAATATGACAGCTCCTAATCACCACAAAATAAGTCCCCTCCTCACTACAAAATCTGTCCATTTACCTTTGTGTGTGTGTGTGAGTGTTGTCAGATGTGTGTGAGTGTTTTGTGAGGTGTTTTGAGTGTAGTTTGGTACCCATAGGTAGCCTATTGCCTAAACTAGTAGGAAACCTATTAGGAAACCTATAGAAAGGCCTATTAGAGTGTGGTGTCATGTGAGGGTGAGTGGTGTTAGTGAATGGGGTAATGAAAAGGGTAAATTCATGATATAGGATAGGTAATAAGGTAAACCTATACCCCGTATCCTAACATAGCCTAGATACTTAGGATACCCAATTTTCTTGGTAGGTAAACCTTAGATAGGTTGATATCTAGCTACTCTAAGAAGCCTAGGCTAGTGCCATGGGTATTTGCAAGGTTTTATTAGGTTTTGGCAAGGTATCGGGATTTACCTTAGAAGGGTAAATCCTAGTTTTGCCTAGAAATAGGATACTTGTGTTAGAAGCCTAAGAAGGTGTTAGAACTTGATCCCCGTGGTTGGTAATGATCAAATATGGTACTCTAAGACTAGTTTTGACGTCGGTTGACCGTTTTGACCAAAAGTCAACAAAAGTCAACCGAAGGTCAAACTTAGCCTTTAAGCGACCCGATTTGACCGAAACCAACCCAGAGTTGACCAGTTGACTAAAAGTCAATAGTTGGTCAACATTAGACTAGTTTGACCTAGAGTTGCCTATAGTTGACCATAGTTGACCAGAGTTGACTTTTTGACCAAAAGTCAACTGTAAGTCAACCGTTGATCCTGATTGACCTAGTTTGACTTGGAATGACTTCCAGTGACCTAGTATGACCTAGTATGAACCAGTATGGCCTAGTATGACTCAGTTTGACCTAGATTGACCTAGTTTTTACTTAGACTTGCATTCATGACTTGTATTAGTTTCCTTTTCAGTATTTAGCCCTGTTTGACTCATAGTATCTTATTTTAGGTCTGTGATCACTCTGAGTATTTGTTCACCTATCAGCTTAGGACCACAGGCGAGTACATTCACTGATAGTTTTCATTGTCTTGATATCTGCTATATCCGATTCAGTTGTAGTGTTATACTCGATTTCCAGTCACGGCAGTACACGGACTAGTATATGTTGGATCATGACATGGGATGTTGTTCCTAGAGTTTCATGGTATATTGATACATGTTCTGTCTTGTTTCAGTGTATTGGTATAGACACCGATTTCAAAAGGGGACTTGCTACCCTCTTATGGAATCCCGTGTCATAACGTGTCATGTCCAGATCCATTGTACTATTCGGGGATGGGGGAGTTATTAGTGGTTGTGTGATCAATTTCCACATGGTTCTATGGTACTCATGGTTCATAGCTATACCCTCACCTCACGACGGGTAAAGCCTTACCCTACGGTTCATAGCTTTCCATGGTGACCGGCCTTATCATTTCTATTGTATTCATGGTTCATAGTCGGTCAGATGGAAAGCCTTTCCCAAGCCGATCACATGACGCACTAATAATTCAAGGCACCTTTTATATTTATTATCTTAGGGTGACTAAGTTCTGTTCGGGAGAAGGGTTACAACCCCGGTCCTTGTTTGGTTTAAGGGTTGTAACTCGGCTTCCGAATAGTTCCCAAGTCATCCTATATACACATATACATTATCGTCCTTTACAGTACTCACATCATGATATATATTTCCAGTTGATTTTGTCTTGTATTTCATTATACTGTCTCTTATAGCTTTTGTCAATTCACATGGAACTGCTGTTAGTGTTTGTACTTGCTCATTTTCCTGACAGGATACCGTTGATAAATTTTACAGATGATTTAGAGGGTGATTGCCCGACTTACTACGGGATAGAGTCTGATGGACTTGACTTAGACAGGGGCTTAGTGGTAGAGCCTCTTGACTTCGCCCACCCGGAGTAGCCTAGTTAGTTAGGTTTGCCTGGCCTGCGAGCCAGCAGTTTATTTCAGTTGTAGCATCTTATACTTATATTTATTCTGAGACTCTGGATTTGTGTTAGCTGTGGCTTGTGGATATTTCTGGACTCGATCTTGCTTATTCTATCATATCTCTTTTCCATGCTTTCTACCTTAGTTTTGATTATGTGATTGAGGCAGTATTGCTCTATTCCTCCGTTCGGAGTATATATACTGTACAGGTACATTTATCTGTTTAGTCGTAGTATTTACAGACCCTATATACAGCGTTCTACCGCCGATACTGCGGCGTAGGCTGGACGTAACCGCTTCTCGTGCCCCTAATCAGGGTGCGGGTCGTGACACCCTTTCTTCGTGTTAATTGAAGTACATATCTTCTGGAGTTGGTACACTCCGATATCTGTGACTTCAAACAATTCTCTACAAAGGCCGGGATGAAGTATTTCATAACTTTTATCGATGATTTCTCAAAGTATGCGTTCGTCTACTTGTTGAAGGCTAAAGACGAAGCATTCGAGAAGTTCAAGGAGTTCATGGCCGAAGTTGAGCGGCAAACTGGACAACAACTCAAAAGAATAAGAAGTTATCGAGGTGGGGAGTATAGGTCTCATGAATTCGCATCGTTCTACAAAGAACATGGAATTGTCAATGAAACTACGGCTCCGTACTCTCCTCAATCAAACGGAGTAGCAAAGAGAAAAAATAGAACGTTAACAGAAATGATTAACTCAATGCTGTTGACCGCGGGTCTTCCTAAGTGCTACTGGGGAGAAGCTGCATTGACGGTTATTTTTATTTTAAATAGAGTGCCTCATGCAACTTCAGACGTTACTCCTCATGAACTCTGGTTCAAGGTCAGACCTAACTTGAATGTCATTCGAGTGTGGGGGTGTCTGGCATATGTCAAGCTTTCAGATCTGAAGATTCAGAAGCTTGGGACAAGGACTACTAAGACGATCATCTTGGGGTATGCCGAGAAGGGTGATGCTCGAAGATTTCTTGATATTGAGTCAAATCATATCATTGAATCTTACGACGCAGAATATTTTGAAGACAGATTTATAAGACACAAAAATATTGTTCTTGCGGATATACCGGAGAACAATGAGGGTGCACAGGAAACTAAAGTCTTCAATGAAGATATGGTCCAAGAAGATGTTATTGTTGAAACAATGATTGAACCAGAACAAGCTGAACCGTCAGCTAAGCATGTGAGAAGGCCGAAGGACTTCGAATGTGACTTTGTCACCTATCATGTGGAAGCAGATCCGCTTACCTATGATGAGGCGATGAAGACCAGAGATGCGGCTTTATGGAAGGAGTCGATTGACAATGAAATTGATTCCATCACCTCAAATAACACTTGGGTGTTGGTTGATCTTCCTGAAGGAGCAAAATCCATCGGATGCAAATGGATCTTCAAGAAGAAGATGAAAGCAGACGGAACAATTGACAAGTTCAAGACTAGGTTGGTAGCCAAGGGATTTTCTCAGAAGCAGGAGATTGACTATATTGACACGTATGCTCCAGTAGCCAAGATGACCACCATCAGAATGTTGATTGCTCTCGCAGCAATACATAAGATGGTGATACATCAGATGAATGTGAAAACGGCTTTCCTAAATGGCGAGCCGACCGAAAAGATTTACATGCAACATCAGAGGATGTGAGACTCGTCTCACAGTATCGATATTTATATACGGATACGTATTTTGTATTGTATTTCATATTTTCTCGGTTTTTGAAATACTTTAAATTTTTTCCAAATTATAGATTTTTTCCTTGGCCGGTATACCGACGGTGTACCGGAGTATACCGACGGCATACCGATCGGACTAATTTTCCATATTTTAGATATTTTCGATTTCAGATATTTTCGTGAATAATATTTTCGATATTTTCATGAATAGTGTTTTAGATATTTTAATGAATAGTATTTAGATATTTTCGTAAATAGTGTAGATGCATTCTATTATCCAATGGACAATTGGTTTTCTTTCAATGGCTAGGATTGATCTAGAATGTGACATGGATCACGATCCAACGGTCACGATTAATTCACCCCTTCTATATATATCCTATGAGTTTCTCTCTCCTCTCTCTTTTCTTTCCTTCACCATTTTTCCTTCACTCTCTTCTCACTTCCTCAAGCTTTGGAAGGCTTGGCCTTGAGGCCTAGAGTGTGGTTTCGGAACCCCTCTTGGTGGTGGAGTAGAGGATTAGGCTTGGTTGCTAGAACCTAGGCAAGTACATCTTGCTCAAAAGTGACATGACCGTACTTTATTTTTATTTTACATAGAAACTAAAGTTTTATTGGCCTATAATATGCTTCTTTAAATTGTTAACATGTTTAGTATATAGCACGTTTGGTTTTGATCGACAGTATTGTGTAGATCTGAGTTTCTAGATATAATTTTCGAGTATTTTGAGGTATTGATCTATCAAATGTTTTAATTTGTGAAAACCAATACTTCCATGTTGTAGAAAATTCAATTATATTCAATTTTGACTTTTGAAAATTCGAATTTTGATTTAAAATAAAGTTTTTATAACCGAAACAAGTTTTGGCAAAAATCTGGATTTTGTTGCTGTTTGGAAAAATGGTATACCGACGGTATGCCAATTTTTGTACCAGAAACTTTCTGTCTTTAGGCTGAAATACCGCCGGTATGACGCCGTATACCGCCGGTATGTCGTTTTAGGCTGTTTTTGCCCATTTTTGTCCGTTTTTGATATTTTCTCAATTGTAATAGACTCTTAACATGATTAGATGACCTTGGATAGTTAGAGAATGATTGTACATCCTATATACATAACACATGCTTATGTTCATGTATTGTTCTATGTCCAGATTATAGATAGTGGCCTGTCATGGTGCACTCCAGATTACTGTATATGTCTAGCTCGATTTAGTGGCTCGTAGTAGCGCACTCATGTACTGATTTTTTCGATTGAATTCTAGATTGAGATTTGATTTCTGATTGACTTCTAGATTGAGACTGAATGCACGTTCTTTATTGATGTCGTAGATTTAACTTGTTATATGTCTAATCTATTTGCATCTTGGCAATGGACAATCGAGTGTGAGTATTTCTATTGTATCGCGCGTAATGTGTATTGAGAACATTTGCCAGAGATATCTCGCAAATGACTTGTACCCATGGCTCGTCATTATAGGACAATTCTTGAGTGTCCACGACTTGAGAATTGAAAATGAATGTTATAGGTAATTGACTAGTAAACTCATATAGATCATTGGAAGGGAAGGACACTTCATGATACCGCGTACTCGGATCGCTATGGGCCCCCACAGTGGCAGCGATAACCCCGATTGGCGTGGGCCCCTGTCCACTATTGATTGAGTAGATGTTTATCTACTATTGATATGTTATTGAGTAGATATTGTTTATCTACTATTGATATGTTTCATTTTTGGAGTAGATGTTTATCTACTATTGATTGAGATTGTTTGGTTGATTGTATTTCTTTTCTTCTACCGTCGTCGCCCCCTTGGCCATCCGAGTTACTGCAGCGTAGGTGGTAGTGAAGTTTCTCAACTTGCATACCAGTAATTAGGATTGTGATCACCCTAGCTAGTTAATGATATCAAGCCGTAGTCAATGATTGGCCTTGCACTTTTGATTGTGTGTTACCTTATATGCTCTTGTGTCGGTGAGTGGCCAGAGGCTAAGTTCTGCAAGGGAAAAGATCTGCAACCCCGGTCCTTGTTTGGTTTAAGGGTTGTAGCTCCGATTTCTAGTAGTTTCTAAATCCCTTGTTGCTCATCGGATCATTCTGTTCCATAGCTATATTGTTCAATATTTTCATTCAGTCATTTCTATTCTTGAGATACGTGCATTGGTACCGCACTACTCTCGACCCGCATTTATTTACTTCTGTCATTATGTTATTGTGTTGTTGTTGGGTTTTGTCGTGCACCTCGAGCTTTCTTGTAGTACTTGCTATTTAGGGCCTGATCCCACTAGTTTTGTTTGGCCAGATTTACCGCTGGAGCCCGAGGATTCTCCCTACCTTTCTCTGGATGACCCACCGTCGGCTTAGATCTGCGGTTGTTCCTCCTCGCGAGTGGGTTCCTTCTTCTTACCACTTGTGGTTCATTTCATTTTGTTGGTGTTAGCTAGGGCATGTGTTAGCTCTATTATTTCGAGACTTTCTCAGACTTCGATCAACATGATGTATTATATTAGATCTAGACTGATATAATGTATATTGGTACTTTGATAGTATATCATTTTGTATTCACTAGCTTCATGATCATGTATGATACATTATTTTAGGACGCCTCTTTACTTTCATATTTGATATACTCTTGATACTTGTTGTTGTTGGATTGAGATAGAATTTGTTCGACCATAGGAGTCGTCAGTGGCATGCTAGAGTCTTCCCACTTGTCTTCTAGACAGCTTTGATCGTATATTGGGGTACTGGCGTACTCTAATACACGTAGCTGGCTTTGTTTCGCCCCTACTTTCTAATATTCTGGTTCTGGGGCGTGACAGGTTTTTTGGTGGCCCATGCAGGTCTGTCTTCAGACTTGTGGGAGATTCATCTTGTTAGAATCTCAATCCTATATTTGTCTTCTTTTGATCTCCTCTTGTTGATCGCATCATCTCGTTTTCCTTGAACTAGAAACATGTTTGATATGTCTTTGCTCTATTCCTGTCCCTTTTGATATCACGTGCCCTTATCATTCGGGGACACCCAACCTTCTTATCTATTTCTTTCGAGGATTTTATTGCTCCGTCATCTTCCTTGGTTCAGGCAGTATGTCGGCATCAGATCCAGCCTCCACAGAGTCAGGTACCAGTACCATCTCAGCATCTGGTGGAAGCTCAGTTCACTTCACTCCAGTCAGTTCAGCTAATAAAGTCAGCCTGATCCCATATTCAGCACCTCCTTCCGACGCGGTCTCAGCAGATTTAATGTCAGCATCCGGCACAATTTGCCCAGGTCCAATAAGTCAGATAAAAATTAGCAGCAGGTAAGAGCAGCAGTCTCGATGCATAGACAGAGAGAGTTTGTTATCATTGAGTAGATGTTGGTTGAGGATAGTCAGATTGTTAGTAAGCTTCTGAGGTGTTCTTTCAGTCATTCTTATTCTTGGGTTCCGTTGACGGCCTTGTATTCCATTCATACCCGGAATGCGATGGTCGACTTGACATATTCGGTGAGTGAACGCGAGTTTCTCGTACCACTTATCTGCCTCGTATCTCGTGATACACGATATCTATCATGTATCCCGACTACGTAGGTGCGTCCTGGATTAGAGTCATGTCTTCGACTGAGTCATTGGTACCGACTTACTTCGAAACTTGACCCTTGTCCACTTTGTGGGTCAGCGTAGGCAAGCGAGGACGAATTCCTACTCAACTGACTCAGGGGTATATTATTCCATATGCCTCATTTTCTTGTATTATGTATGTATGTATTTATTATTTTCCGCATTTATTTAAATTCTGTATCTCAAATATCACTTGTACACGGGATGTTTTCTTTCGATGTGTTATGATTTTACATTGTTTTAGCATGTGTATTTTTGCTCGACTGGGTTTAGGAAATTCCGAGGACGAAATTTTTCTAAGTTGTGGAGAGTTGTGAGACTCGTCTCACAGTATCGGTATTTATATACGGATATGTATTTTGTATTGTATTTCGTATTTTCTCGGTTTTCGGAACGCTTTAAATTTTTTTCAAATTATAGATTTTCTCCTTGGCCGGTATACCGACGGTGTACCGGAGTATACCGACGGCATACCGCTCGGACAGATTTTCCATATTTTAGATATTTTTGATTTTAGATATTTTCGTGAATAGTGTTTCCGATGTTTTCATGAATAGTATTTTGGATATTTTGATGAATAGTGTTTAGATATTTTTGTGAATAGCGTAGATGTATTCTATTATCCAATGGACACTTGGTTTTCTTTCAATGGCTAGGATTGATCTAGAATGTGACATGGATTACGATCCAACGGTCACGATTAATTCACCCCTTCTATATATATCCTATAAGTTTCTCTCTCCTCTCTCTTTTCTTTCCTTCACCATTTCCCCTTCACTCTCTTCTCTCTTTCTCAAGCTTAGGAAGGCTTGGCCTTGAGGCCTAGAGTGTGATTTCGGAACCCCTCATGGTGGTGGAGTAGAAGATTAGGCTTGGTTGCTAAAACCTAGGCAAGTACATCTTGCTCAAAAGTGACATGACCATACTTTATTTTTGTTTTCCATAGAAACTAAAGTTTTATTGGCCTATAATATGCTTCTTTAAATTGTTAACATGTTTAGTATATAGCACGTTTGGTTTTGATCGACAGTATTGCGTAGATCTGAGTTTCTAGATATAATTTTCGAGTATTTTGAGATATTGATCTACCAAATGTTCTAATTTGTGAAAACCAATACTTCCATGTTGTAGAAAATTCAATTCTATTCAATTTTGACTTTTGAAAATCCGAATTTCGATTTAAAATGAAGTTTTTATGACCGAAACAAGTTTTGGCAAAAATCTGGATTTTGTTGCTGTTTGGAAAAACGATATACCGACGGTATGCAAATTTTTGCACCAAAAACTTTCTATCTTTAGGCCGGAATACCGCCGATATGCCGCCGTATACCGCCAGTATGCCATTTTATGCCGTTTTAGGCTGTTTTTGCCCTTTTTGTCCGTTTTTGATATTTTCTCAATTGTAATGGACTCTTAACATGATTAGATGACCTTGGATAGTTAGAGAATGATTGTACATCCTATATACATGATACATGCTTATGTTCATGTATTATTCTATGTCCAGATTATAGATAGTGGCCTGTCATGGTGCACTCCAGATTACTGTATATGTCTAGCTCGATTTAGTGGCTCGTAGTAGCTCACTCATGTACTAATTTTCTCGATTGAATTCTAGATTGAGATTTAATTTCTGATTGACTTCTAGATTGAGACTGAATGCGTGTTCTTTATTGACACCGTGGATTTAACTTGTTATATGTCTAATCTATTTGTTTTTTGGCAATGGACAATCGAGTGTGAGTATTGTCTATTGTATCGCGCGTAATGTGTATTGAGAACATTTGCCAGAGATATCTCGCAAATGACTTGTACCCATGGCTCGTCATTATAGGACGATTCTTGAGTGTCCACGACTTGAGAATTGAAAATGAATGTTATAGGTAATTGACTAGTTAACTCGTATAGATCATTGGGAGGGAAGGACACTTCATGCTACCGCGTACTCGGATCGCTATGGGCCCCCACAGTGGCAGAGATAACCCCGATTGGCGTGGGCCCCTGTCCACTATTGATTGAGTAGATGTTTATCTACTATTGATATGTTGAGTAGATGTTGTTTATCTACTATTGATATGTTTCATTTTTGGAGTAGATTATTATCTACTATTGATTGAGATTGTTTGGTTGATTGTATTTCTTTTCTTCTACCGTCGTCGCCCCCTTGGCCATCCGAGTTACTACAGCGTAGGTGGTAGTGAAGTTTCTCAACTTGCATACCATTAATTAGGATTGTGATAACCCTAGCTAGTTAATGATATCAAGCCGTAGTCAATGATTGACCGTGCACTTTTGATAGTGTGTTACCTTATATGCTCTTGTGTCAATGAGTGGCCAGAGGCTAAGTTCTGCTAGGAAAAAGATCTGTAACCCCGGTCTTTGTTTGGTTTAAGGGTTGTAGCTCCGATTCTAGTAGTTCCTAAATCCCTTGTTGCTCATCGGATCATTCTGTTCCATAGCTATATTGTTCAGTATTTCTATTCAATCATTTATATTCTTGAGATACGTCATTGGTACCGCACTACTCTCGACCCGTATTTATTTACTTCTGTTATTATGTTATTGTGTTGTTGTTGGATTTTGTCGTGCTCCTCGAGCTTCCTTGTGGTACTTGCTATTTGGGGCCTGACCCCACTGGTTTTGTTTGGCCAAATTTACCGCTGGAGCCCGAGGATTCTCCCTACCTTTCTCTGGATGACCCGCCTCCGGCTTAGATCTGCGGTTGTTTCTCCTTACGAGTGGGTTCCTTCTTCTTACCACTTGCGGTTTATTTCATTTTGTTGGTGTTTGCTAGGGCATGTGTTAGCCCTATTGTTTCGAGACTTTCTCAGACTTCGGTCAACATGATGTATTATATTAGATCTAGACTGATATAGTGATCATGTATATTGGTACTTTGCTAGTATAGCATTTTGTATTCACTAGCTTCATGATCATGTATGATACAGTATTTTGGGATGCCTCTTTACTTTCACATTTGATGTACTCTTGATACTTGTTGTTGTTGGATTGAGTTAGGATTTGTTCGACCATAGGAGTCGTCAGTGGTATGCTAGAGTCTTCCCACTTGTCTTCTAGACAACTTTGATCGTATATTGGGGTACTGGCGTACTCTAATACACGTAGCTGGCTTTGTTTTGCCCCTACTTTCCAATATTCTGGTTCTGGGGCGTGACAGAGGGATTTGTCGTCAAGGGTCTTGAAGATAAGTCTACAAGTTGGTGAAATC